>CM060952.1:168104339-168334339 GCA_030765055.1 Mantis religiosa
CAGACCTTCTGAGATTATTCGATTATCACAGAAACTGTTTACAAGTTCCATGGTGTCATTAGATGTATGGCACGCTCCTCCATCTTGCTGGAAATGACCTTCTCTCAGTTCGATATCGTCTCCGTAAAACTTCAGAGTACATGGTGAGACGAGTGCAAACATGTATAGATTTTTACAACATTTCTCTGAGATGTAAACAGTGTAATGTTATCTCCCAATTGTGTGTTATATTCTCCCAAAGTTGCACGAGTGTCCTGTTATTGGTTCAAAATTTATGCCTATTGAAATGGTTCAGGTTTAAATGGATCACACTATACTTTCCTAGCGACACTCTTGCGCCTGGTTGTTTGAGGTTTTATCCCAATGGCCATGTAATGCATTCTTATTGTATAACACGTTTTCAGATTTTTCCCTCATATACACAAACTCTTTGGTCCAGGATTATACTTAATGGGACTCCACTTAACCTTGAACTTGTTTCCTTATTTCCTTATCTTTTCTTTTACCTCTATGTATATAATTCAGCTTTACCCTGCCTTGCCGTTCGATATTTACTTATTGTATTTAACTTTACATTTAATTATCATCTTCCTATCGTTGCTATTTCATTTAGATCTTTATAGCTCATATTTCATTTGCATTTATTATATTCGTCACCGTTATTTTTGTATCCTACTTCTTTGCCTATAGGGGCGGACCTTCATAGGTCAAGCCAAGACTGCGAGCAATATATCTATACACTTACGCCTATTTTCTGAAGTCTGACCACTGAATGCGTGTTGAAACAGGCCTTTATATTTCCAATGTTATCTTGGATACTTACACTTTGGGTACAAGTAAAAACTGAAGGCTACATTTAAACTCCATATTTAGAGAACGTGTCCACACAACTCTGGGTAAGACAGCGAGTAGCAATATATTGGTAAAAGCGTTAAGGGCAGAGCACTACGACCTTCACAGGACTACTGTAGCTAACACCAGAGAGGAGGAAGGGGTGAACTGAGAGAGCTATAGGTTGTCATAAGGCAGATAGGGCACAGAGTTGCGCGGAAGTCCCATTTCCAGCATGGCGATCCATCCAACTGCTGGAGCCACCAGGGAGGGCAAAGAAATGACTATGGTGAGATTTTAAAAAGAAGATACGTGAATGTCATCTGCTTCTCCACGTGGGTGCTGCAATGTTGCCCAGTAGCAGATAGGAAGTAACGCAGATCCCCTTTCTTTAATCTCTCAATATCCGAAACATAAACAAGGGTACGAGTTATCTCACCTCAACAAAAGCATCCACAGTTACGCCCGATTTCACCAACAGATGTTAAAATCAACATTAACAAATGTAACGTAACAAATGTCACAGCGCTAAAACTAATGTTAAATTTCTTGCATTTCACCAACCTGTTTTCTTAAAATGTTAACAAACCTTTGTTAACGCCAAGAAACTTGTAAATGTCACAGCTATAGAAGGCTATGGATGATTTTCTGAACGTACTCCGATGCGCTTTTGTTTTAATTTTCGTCTGCACAAATGGCGGATGAACAAAATAATTAATAAAGCCGTGAGACAAATTTCTCATCGACGGAGAAAGAATTGTTAATTGAAATGGTGACGAAGTGTAAGGATATCGTGGAAAATAAGAGGACGGATGCAGTGAATGTAAAAGAGAAAGATGTCGTGGGGAAAATATTGGAAACGAATTTAATTCAAATGCATGTGTCATTACTACAAGCACCAAACAACTTGTCAGTATTACATAAATTTAAAACGAAGTGCGAAGAACAAGTGCCTTAAACGTTTCAAGACGGGAGGTGGACAATGTATTATCCACATAATTCAGTGAATTATAAAATCGCAAGGTTATTGATACTTGAAGCAAAGGCGAGATCGGCATATTCCTTTCGATGTATATTCTAACTCATTATTACGTAAATTTAAAACGAGGTGCGAAGGACAAGTGACTTTAACGTTTCAAGACGGCAGGTGGACAGTATATTATCCACATAATTCAGTGAATTATAAAATCGCAAAGTTACTAATACTTGAAGCTAAGGCGAGATCGCCATATTCCTTTCGATGCATGTTCTAACTCAGTATTATGTAAATTTAAACGAGGAGTGAAGGACAAGTGACTTGAACGTTTCAAGGCGGCAGGTGGGCAATGTATTATCTACATAATTCAGTGAATTATAAAAGCGCAAGGTTATTGATACTTGAAGCAAAGGCGAGATCGCCATATTCCTTTCGATGCATGTTCTAACCTCTCTTGTAAATCCGCAGTAACCTTCATATAGCAACATGTTTCGACGGTCTATACCTCCGTAAAACAATTTTCTTGGGATAGTTCCTCAAAATCATTTCTCCTCATTGGCCGTACTCTATTATGAATGCCATTTAGACGGTCTTAAATATAGCAAATCGACATCAACAGCTGAGTTCATGCTCGCCATCTTGACTATTTACAATTGTTAAGGACTTAACATTAGAAATTCGGCTTGTTATTTTAACATGAAATTTAACACTAGTGTTACGCTAACATTTGTCGGTGAAATGCAATTTTTGTTTTAACTATTGCTAAACTCGTGTCAAGTCTTAACATTTGTTGGTGAAATCGGGCATTAATCTATATTAACCTAGTTTAAGAACAAAAATAAGTTCACACAATCACTGCGTTGTAGCGTCTTCACATTTCTTTTAAATAATTTTTGCGCTATGTAACTAATATTACATACTTACTGTTCTTGTTGCTATGTATCGTAAGTTGGCATTCCCGCACTAGTGCGATATTTCTCCATAGCATCACTTACAGGCTATGCACGTTCTAAATTCTAACATGTATCTTCAGTTATATTTATTAATATTTTAGTTAATATCTTAACTACTAAAATTCAGATTTATATAAATATATATATATAGTGCAAAAAATAGTATGCAATACACATGTGGTAAGCAGACAACGGAATCTGGGAAATAGAAGAAACTCAGTGCAATAGCCCCGTTTTTTCAAACCTTTCCTCGTTCCTATACATTAGTATCGTAATATACTATTATTAACGAATTTGTCAATTGCCATGCCCATATCAACAACGTTGATATGCTGGAATTTTGACCCTTAGGAATTCTTTTACATGCAAGCATATCGACTGACATGGGGCGATCGCTTTTGGTTGAAAGGAATAAGCGGTTCGTTGATAAGGAGTAAGCTCTCGTCTTCCTGTTCAAAGAATTCCCTAAGGTAACAAACAAATTCTCTAGCTTGACTATGCAATGTAACACTCCGACCGTAAACAGTTCTTTGCTTCGAGCCATGAGTCCTCGGTCTACCTGTAATCCTACCGCCACTACGTCTTGCTTCCATAACGACGTATTTTAATCGTGTTTTCACAAAGTAGGCTAACAATACACAACCCAACTGAAATTAAGTAAACTCGGTTTCCCACACACAGTTAGCGATAACTGATCTGAGGAGTACATGATTCACCAGTGTAACCAATCTGGCAACCTTTGTTTACGTTTCCATAGCAACGACCTTCGCCTGTTAAACTTCGCGTCCCTTGCTTCATGACCTTCACATATTTTCTTTTAAAAATCAGACTGCATTTGGTGTGGAATAAGCAGTACTCACCCTCTCGCTCTCACGCAGTGTTGTGACGAACCTTTCAGGGCGAAGGGGGAGGAGAGTTTACTCCAGGAATCTGCACACTTGAGGAAGCAGTGGCTGAAGAAAACTGACAACATGGAAAGGTTTTGACCGGAAGAAACATCCGTTTTCCAATATAGTAAATGGGGGGGGGGGGGGGGTTGAGCTCAGGTCATCCATACACTATTGCTCTCTTTTTCTGACAACTTAAGCCAAACGGACTTTAGTAGCTCTCTAATGTCCACTGGGCTTATTCTTTACATTTCGCTTTAATCCACGCCATTAGTCCTGCACCGTCACACACCCAGAACCTAGGAGCACACCTAAACGTTAAGGAAACTGAATGAAGGAAAGACAAATCGTAATATTAAAACTAACACCCCAGCATATATCTAAGTAACAAGGAAAAAACATGAAAAAAATCAAATCAGAGTGCATGGTTCGGTAGGGATCGAACCTGCCACCTGCGCAATGCGAGTCGCATACGTTCCTGTGGCACAGTTTTACAAATAGCCTGGAATGCAAAAATTTTCTAAATGTTATCACGGTTTTATTTTTCTAAGGTGCTGCAGAATAATATTTATGAAATTGCAGTAATATTTAGAGTAGCTTTTCACATCAGGAGGCACCACATTGTATTTTTAAATATGTGGCATAAAAACTGAATAAAATTAATACTACGTGTGTCACTAGTGTAATATGTTAAAGTAGATCAGTTATAGACAATAATACATTGGAAATTAAATGATTATCTTCTACATTTTTGCACTCTTTATACAAGATTTAAAATTCAGAAACAGTTAACCTTAACAGTTGACAGCTCATTCTGAATAAATCATGATTGGTCTCTATTAAACTTAACTGGTGTTGTTTATCTGTTCACACGTCACTCATACTCAGTGATTTATATCTCTATAGTTAATCACTGGAACAATTGGTAGCAGATACCGAGAGTGAATGAAGTCGGTGTCAAAAGTTGACGTACAGCTTCGGCATTGCATTCAAGGAATTTGTATCGATATGTCTTAGTGAAACGACTAAGGTCCCTCCCAAGAGATGCGCTGTGTTCCACTTAAAGTAATATAACTTAGTATTCCAAATTCTCTATTTTCTGACAATATTGATCATTAGTGATATGGATTCTTAAGCTTCGAATTATCTTCAATAGAACAGTTTATCATTATTAGGAAGGCAAAATAATATAGTACTGCCAGGCAAGTAAAACCCATTCGAGTGCAGTCCGCAAACGCCGAAAGACTGCAAGAGATTTAGGGATGGTCTGTCATCTCCGCCCCTAGTTCAGAGAGAACTTTAAAATTCCTTCTGTCCTGGCTTTAGTGATCAGAAGCCACAGATTTTTTTTTTTTTTTTTTTTTTTTTTTTTTATGAAAAGTCATTTTTTTTCTGAGTAGCCACAGACGATGCTTATATGGAAATTAAGTGCATTCTGGAACAAATACGTTAGCTATATATGGTTTTTATGGGTCATCAAACTGCATTTTTTCCACATTTTTATAATAAAGCCATTTTTTAATATTTAGATACATTTTACGGTCATTTTCTTTCTTTTTTAACGAATTCATTGGGCATTTTCATATGTAGCCCGCGTTCGGGAGGCCCAGGTTCAATTCCCGTGGCCGACTTGACTATTATTTAGGTGCAGAGGATCTACTCGCATTAGTCCTGGACCCGTAGGACCATGAACTCGGGCCTCCTTCTACCCGGGAGCGATGGAAACTCCGGGAGTCTTTCCATGCGGCAATACCTTTAGTCAATACCCATCGACTATAACGTCAAGACGAGTGGAAGTGCATACGCCAATTACTTGCGTCAACCCCGCAGGGAAGACTACCAATATGACCTCGGTGGGGCCACCTGGGGATCTAGCACACCTTCTACTACCTCTGCAGGCTAGTACCCGGCAATTACAAGGCAACCTCTATCCCCTCCGGGCGGCCGCAGCCTGGCAGGAGGTACCCAATTCCCCGTGGGTATCGGGAACACACTGCCCCCTCGAGTCAACTTGACTCCGACCCATGGGCTTTTTGGGTTTTTTATGAAATAGTAACTTTGTAAGTGTGATAAACATGCAATTAACACAGGTCAGCGTCCTAGCCCCTAATATAGCTTTGCCCCCGGCACCAATTTTAACACGCTGGGGTACATGGTTAACTGCATGTATATATCACTGTGACAATTTTCATATAGTGAGAAAAGTGGTAAATAGTTTCAATAGGGGAGATTCTAAGTCAATTGAGAGCGCAAAGGATCTGTTTTCTGATACTCAAATCCAAGGTAAATTAGCTTTCATTAAATCAAATTTTGCATTTTTGACGGAAACCATAACCCGCCTTGAAGAAAGTGGCATGGCATTGGTTAAGTCGATTGAGTTAGTGAGGATTGCGGAAGAGAGGATAAAAAATGTAAAAGTTGAGATTGGGGACAAAATTAGACATTAAAATTTGTGTTGGGCAAACATAAAGAATACCAAACAGTTTGTCAGATTGCCGATATCTTGTCAGGAGAAAACTTTAGAACTGATATTTTTGAACAGAATTTAACAGGCAGTGATATAGCGTTTTTTAAATATACACCTATAACATTTGTGGAAGTGGAGAGACGTTTCTCAAAGTAGTTTTAACTGACAACCGCCGTTCCTTTACTTTTGATAACTTGAAGATGACCATGGTGGTGTACTGCAACACTAAGTAAGGTATATTTAGGCTAATGGGTGCAGTAACTTATTTTTTCATATTTTATAAAATTGAAAATGACCTGATTAATTTTGAATTTATTATTTAGAAGCAATAATTGCATTATTTACTAAGAAAGTTTATTTCAAAATGTCGTTATTCGAACCATATATTCATTATTTGTCTGTGACAGTTATTAATTTATTTTTATGAAAGATATGGCTAATTTTTGTTAGGTAATTTTTTACAGTTTATGTGCATTGTTTTTGTATTTCAAGTGAATTTTATAGCTCATATTAGAGAATTTTTAGGTCAACAACTTCCAAGCCATAGTGAACAGAAATACCTATACCTCTTAGTTTTCTTTAGGCTAGCATTTTAACCCTTTTGTTCACTTCATTCTATTGCAAAAGGCTCAACGATATTTATAGTATGTAAGTTAATGTATTATTTATTAAATTTAATACATAAGTATAATAATTTGTAGATATTGGTACTGTAATTTCAATTGTTATAATTTTTTCGTAAAGCGTTTTTGAGAAATAATAATAAGTTACTAATTTTGTAGCTTATTATTGCTTAATCGAAATAGTATAAGAATAGCGTACATAAATCTGCATTACTTGTAAATCTGTACATTTTTGGAAGCTTTTGGATCTCACGTTTAGGACTGTATATTCGGAGTGACGTAACAAATTTACAATTACATGCTATGGTTCACATGCAGTTTTTTTGTTTTTTAACAATTTACGTTCCCCAACGTTAAGTCATACCGGACGATGAATGAAATGGGTGAAATGGTGCTCAAATGAGTCCAGGGTCCATGGAGCTTAGAGTTACCCGACATTCGTCTATCAGGATAAGGGAAAACCCCGGAAAAACCTTATCCAGGTAACTCACCCTGACCGAGATTCGAACACGCTACCATCTACGCTACCGAGGCGGGTACATGCAGTATTAAAATCATATCTGGACCAGTCTTTGTTATGAGAGGAATGATAGAGCCTTTGTTTGCTTTCAGGAATATCAGCTGCGGCAAATTCCGGAAGTTGGCAGGAGCCGCAGGAAGCTACTTCGTCCGCCAGTCACAGAATCAGTGATAGTCTCGTATCACGACTAGAGCCTTACCTTCGCAGGACACGGTGGGAGGAGCAGGACCTGCTGGTCCGCATCTCATGAGTCGGCTATCCTCGCATCAGCTGCTCAGGATAGGTCGCGCCCCTAGAAAAAAGGGTAGCTCTTCTCCACTCTTAGTGAGATCACTGCAAGAAAAGCCAGTATAAAGGTCTTTAAACCACTATAGGACTCTGGTCTCGCTTAGTCGTTCGTCGTACAATATTCAGTTTATTGTTTTTAGCTTCCGTAGTTGCTTCAAATATACGCTTTAGTTTTACCCAGTGTAGTGAATCAGTCCTTCACCTAGTTCAGTTCTGTGTAGTGTCAGTGCATACGAGTGACATCAAGATGAGCAAGGACCGCTCAAGGAAAACTTCGCTCTGGGAAGATCTTTCCAAGAGGAAGTCATCCCTTGCAGCTATGGCAGAGGCAGCTGCTGAAGAGGAAAAGAGCAGAAAATTATCGCTGTTAGGAGAGAAGACTCTACAACAGCTAGCAGAAGAACAAAAAAGGCGACCGTCATTATTACCACCTCTGAGAAAGAACAGCAGCGCGGTGAGTGCAATCAAATTATTGTATTTTGGAGGGTAAATTGAGGTGAGGCAAAAAACAATATTTGCTATTCATATTTCACCCCGTTCCCTTCTATTGATTAAAAGTAAACGTACCGGGCTCACATCCTCTCTCTCCACCAGCGAAGTGTCGGAAGTTCAGTTTCAATGGCTTAGCAAACTCTAGGTTTAAGCATCAAATAGCACAAATAGAAGAATAGTTTGTCTTTCATCCCAGTCCTACAGTTCAATAGTGAACACTTCGTGTGGTAATGGTATGCAACAATACTGAATACTAAAATAAGAAACACCAACAGACCAAGTGGGTTTGATCCCCATCGACCTAGCACTATGACTTGGGCTTTTCCATGATTTCTTCTTGTCTCTAGGCAAATGCCAGAGCAACTTATTTAGTCCACAGTCTTCCTTCTTTGCCTGTATCATTTTCCCGGTGATGGTGTTGTAGGTGCTGGTGTAGAGATGTGCCGGCAGATGAGCACTTGATTGTAAATTGTGGAACTATTACAGACTTCTGCAGTCTCTTTGGCTTGCTCGGTTTTCGCCCTCTGCCGGCCTCTGTGTTTTCCTTCAGTTATATCTTCTTCCCAGGGGGTGGTAGCTTACAATAGACCCGCCTTGTTTCCTGTAATGTTACAGATACTAATGGAAACTAACGAAGCAATTATTATAGAGGGATAATGACTACAATCATAAAGATAAATTTTGTAGTGATACGACAAACGTTAAATTAATTTAGTATCCGCTATTTAATTCTAAGTTAATACAATAACTTCTACAGACATTATTTAATTTCTTGCTAAAAAAAAAAAAGGCTAAAATGTGGCAGTCTGGCAGTGCATTTTGAAGGGTGGCGGAAGTCAACAGTGGAAGTTAGCGAATAGTCATTGTTGGTCGCTTTAAAGCAATCGGCAATTGACAAAGTTAAGGGGGAAACAACCAAGGAGGAAGCGGTGAAACTTTCAAGTACACAAGTGTCCACAGTTTCCGCTAAACATTCATCTTGCTATCTGGGAAACAAGGAAAGATTTGTATTAGATGGTGGTGGCGCTCGTGTCTGCTCATGAGCTTCGACTTTGGGAAGTTCTCTAAAAAGTGCAGTGATTGCTTGCCTACCTTTAGACGTAATGAAGTTGTGCTCAGCATTGTAATAAATGCTGTGCCAAAACTGAGATGTAATGTTTGCTTTCTCTACTATGTGTGGTAAATGAGGGAAATGTATTCTACCTAAAAGTTCGATGTCGATATTTTACCGAAAATATGTTTTGAGGTCCCTTGAACCCATATATAAAATCATTTTTAAAACAAATTATCTGGATTTAAAACCCAGAGCGTGTTCCAAGAATGTGACACAAAGGTTTTCAAGAAGATTTTTCACCCCGGAATACTTTTTCATGGAGCATCTAACAATTTTTAGATATTTTCATGCAAATAAATGGTATACATTGAATTTTCTTTGAATAACCTTTGAAATCCTCTTCGTTCTGGATCTCCTTTGCATGACTGTTAAACCGTAATACATGGACAAGATCTTTCTTCACCAAAAATATAGTTAGATCTCGACAAAGCATAAAATTTATGTTGAATAAATATATTTATGGAGTTTAACTATTTCCAAAATCTCACTGACCAAACATTGTATGACGAAATGTCACTGCTGGGGTCAGTAGTATTTTTTTTTTTTTTTGTAATTTATGTCCTCCAACGTTAAGTTATATCGGACGATGAATGAAATAGGCGAAATGATGCTCAAATGAGTACGGGGTCCATGGAGCTTAGAGTTACCCGACATTCGTCTTTCAGGATAAGGGAAAACCCCGTAAAAAACTTTTCCAGGCAACTCAGCTCTTGAACGTGAGGTAGACAGGCTACCATCTACACTTCCGAGACGGGTTGGTCAGTAATAGGGACCCTGCCCTCTCCATTGTGACTCTATCGGATGGCTGCCCTTTGTCTTCTCTCGCCTCACCTTTCCTCCCAGGGGTGTCCACTTGGGGGCATAGGGCCTAGTTTGGACCTCCGTGCCAAATCCCTTATAGTCCAGTCCAGATTGTATGACTGCGGGTGAATGGTTTGCTTGTGTGGTTAAACGTTTGATTGTTAGAACATGTTTGAAAAATGCCATAATAATGTGTCATAAGGCAAATATTTACTTTTTAACAATAGTAACAGTAAGTTAAAAAGTGCATTTATACATGTTTATAACTACTATATAAGTATAAAAAAGCAGATATAAGAATAAAAATGAAATAATTAATATGATTAATTAAAAACACATATCCTATGTTTGGAGAATCTGTGAAGAAAATTAAGATAATGTTTTGTAACAGTATTTTTGTGTTCGGAGGAATTATAAATATATAAAAGATGTATGTAGTTGTGTGATTGGCCGAAGTAGTAGTGGTGTGACGTGGTATGACGTGATGTGATGACGTGCCAGTGGATCGGCCAATCACAAAATAAAGCAGAAGTATCTATAGTGACAAGAAAATCAATAATCTTGATAAAAGTGTTAGAATCTTGAGTCGTGTTTGACAACGAGGAAAGATGTTGCGGTAAATATAATTGTAAAGGAAAGTTAATAACATTCAAGAAGTGTTATTCGATATTTGTAATAGAAACGAGTGAATCGTAGTTCATATTATACAATTAAATAATATATTACAAAATTGGACTCATATAAATTTTATTTCTGTCACCAAAAATCCGCATCCACACCTGAGAAAAAATCTCATGACTCTTATTTGATCAAAACTCGACATGGATCTTATAAAAAGTTGGCGTGCTTCCTATCGGCTGTGAGTGGAGAACAAATATATTCCCGTTACAGTTTGCAAGTAGGCATTAGCAAAACTAGCATTGACCTTTTTGAGATATTAGATTATACAAATTTCAAGCGAATTAAGAAGACTCCACAGCCTCTGCCACTAACAACGATAAAGACTATGCACACTCAATGCAAAAAAAAAAAAAAAAAAAAAAAAAAAGAGAACTGACCTGTCCCATTCTTAGTTTGGATATGGTTTCGCAACTGCTTCTCTGATAATAGCCAAGCAGTGCTATTCAAAACAGGGCACGATTTTTACATCAACAAATGCAAAGATACCTATTACTTCTAATTTTATAGAAATTTCTGTTATTTAAACAATTATCCTTATAAAAATATGCGTATGTAAAATAGTAATCCAACTGTATATACTCAATGTAAATGAACATAAATGACTCAATGAACATGCATGTTCATAAGTGGGACCCATTGTAAGTATTTATGTACAGATTAGTAATACCTATGATGCAAAAATTAAAAGATGTCATTCTGAAGCCGGGACCTGTTGATAAAAATTAGCTTGTATCAGTGCTACCACTGAGCATATGCCTGAATGCAGGTTTCACTGTAATTCTTTATGACATATTTGTCATAACAAACAGACATATATTATACAAATATAACTATTTGTAATAAAAAAGCTTCACTTATCTTAAGAAAATGATGTCAACTTTTCTTATTAGTTGAATTAGTTGAAATCAATTTCACGAACCCTTGTTCGATTCTTCAGTCGCATTTCGTCGTTAAGGAAGTTACTATGTTACTATGTTGTTTCAGTATTACCAAAATCTGAAAACAAAACAAACTTAAGAACAGAATCAACTGCAGATATTTGAAAATTCATTACGCGATGTTTATTTTTTTAAATAAATATATTTTCCCAAACCATTAAATCTATCGGAACATTTAATTGTTTTAATAATTTAACTTCAGGATTAATTTCATGGCTAAATGACCCAAAATGATCTGCTACGGCCGATTTATCAGTTACGAAAATGTTCTTTCGTTCTGGTTTCAAAATTACGTTTCGTCTTACCAATGTAAACCTGATTACAATCTAAACAATTAAATTGATAAATACAAGATTTTTTATTATTAGGAATTTGATCTTTTTTAGAGAAATGTAGTAAATTTTTAATACTATATTTATTTTGAGGAACTAAAGGTATACCAAACCATATTAAAACCTTTTGAAATTGTTTATTAACCCAAGGATGGTAAGTAAATTTTTTAAAAGTTATAAGCGTCTTTTATTTTTTAAGGGTAGGAATATCATTAACAGTTTTTTGATATTTAAATTTTTAAATCGTATTTTGTATAAAGTCTTTATTAAAACCATTAATTAAACCAGTGTTAACAATATGTTTATATTCTTTATTAAATTCCTCTTTATTCAGGGGTATATTTATTAATGTATATATCATACTATTAAAAACAGTAAATTTATGTGAAAAAGGGTTAAAAATTTTATCTTTTATGTAATTATCGATATGAGTGGATTTCCTATAAATACCAAAATCCAATTTATTATTATTTCTTACTATCTTCAAATCCAAAAAAGAAAGAAAACCATCAATTTTAGTTTCTAATGTGAATTTTATAGCTTTATCTTGTAAATTTTGTAATTTTAAAGCATAATTTATTTATCAGCAAAAATATCATCAACATATACACCAGGTTTTAAAACTCATAGGGAATGCTTTAGTGACTTGCATTTCGAAAAAACTCATAAATAGATCAGCAAGAAAAGATGAAAGAGGATTACCCATTGCTAAGCCAAAAGTTTGTTGAAAATTTCACCATTAAAGGTGGAAAAAAAATTGATCCAAACAAAATTAGTAATTACACAGAAAATGAAGCTAGTTA
This sequence comes from Mantis religiosa, assembly GCA_030765055.1. NCBI lineage: Eukaryota > Metazoa > Arthropoda > Insecta > Mantodea > Mantidae > Mantis > Mantis religiosa. The sequence continues at coordinate 168,117,046 of CM060952.1, forward strand.
CAGTGGAGTGATAAATATTATACAAATAAAAATATTTAGTAATTATTTTCCACTTATCTTAAGAAGTTTAAGACAATAATACTATCTTGTTTATACGAAATTAATTTCGTATAAATTAATTTCATGAGCACTGTGTTGACTAAAGATGTGGGCAAATGCTCATGAAATTAATTTCTTATAAACAAGATAGAAGTATTGTCATCAACTTCTTAAGATAAGTGGAAAATAATTACTAAATAACTTTCTTTGTATAAAAATTATTAAGTTTAACAAAATCATCTATTAAGTCCTCATGTAAATTTATTGAATTTAACCACTTGTTTAAATAAATCAAAAGTTTTTCTATAGGAATACTGGGAAATAAGGCAGTTACATCAAAAGAAACGAGTTTATCAGTCGTAGATAATACAACACTGTCAAAATACAACACAATCAAAAGTTTTTCTATAGGAATACTGGGAAATAAGGCAGTTACATCAAAAGAAACGAGTTTATCAGTCGTGGATAATACAACACTGTCAATCTTTTTAACCTGTTCAAAAGAATTATTGATACTTAAAATATAAAATTTATCAAAATTACTAATTTTTTATGTAACCATTTAGCTAAATTGTAAGTTGGCGAATTTATACAATTTACAATAGGTCTCATTTTATTTCCAGGTTTATGAATTTTAGGAAGAGCATAAATTCTAGGTAAAACATATATGTCACTAAGATATAATTAAAATAAAGGTAAAGTGTTAGGTGGTATAGCCCTAATCCCATCGGAAGTGAGAGGGTGGGTGTGATGTCTCCTTATCAAGGTTACTGACGGAATCTACCGCCTCTACGAGTTACGTAAAGGTTGATCATTCATCGCCGGATGCAGGCAACGGTGTGGAATGATTGCCGAAGAGAAGAGGAGTGGTAGGAAAAGCATTTCAAGTCCAAACAAGCCATCTTTTATTTTAACTCGAGTTTCTGGTGCGGTCTAATATATTCACACACCGAGCTACAAGGAAACCATGGGACAACGCAGATCCGAACAAGCTACGTATCTCTTGCAGGTAGGACATCCCTTGGCCAGTATAATAATCTAGGTCATTTTATGTCTTTGAAAAATACTTTAGCATTTGCGACCTTATTTTGTGTGTACAAATCACCTAACGTGTCAGATGACGTAACGCAGATATATCTCTGTTCTTAAATGCGATTGTGCAACTATAATGATTAAAGACACTAATACGGAAAGATGTGTCATGTGAATAAGTATATATAAAAACTAGGACGTTAACACGTCATATGATTTTCTCTACTCTTGTAGAAACTACTCCTACAGATGCTTATTCCTCTATTTCATGTTATTGACATAAACGTTTACAGAAATTATCTTATTGGTAATCACAAAATAGTATATTATGGAACGAGACTGTAATGGTAGTAATTATAATACGAGCGTTTTAATTACCATTATAGCCAAGAGTCAAACGACTATTTATGCTTGATCATATATCTAAATTAAAGGTTTCATTTTAAAGTATTCATTTCTGGTTTGAGCAGTGTGTTACAGTCGTTACTGGTTTGTCTAAAGTGAGACGTAGTACGTAGTTCGCAGGCGTAGAAATATAGATTACTTCCTATAAACAGCTGTTAACGTGTGACACAGTTTAACCTAATCCTTGTTTCAGATAAGCTTGCCCCGTATCTCTTAACGGGCACGTGACCTTATCACATCTTATTGGCTGCTGTTGTGGTGCAGACTGTTGTGCGGTAAAAATTAGTTCGTTATTTAACATGGTGATATATCTTTATATGTTGGAAGACAATTGTCAAATTTACATTTTCGTAACTGTTTCAATGAAATATATTACGCAGCAGAGTTGATTTATCTGAAATGCATGTTAATTCTTAAACGAAGTAAAGGGGAGGTTCCTTTGCTCTGAAGCACATGACACGATAGCACGTGATTTAGCGGTAGTGATGATATATTTATTTATATGACTTTTATCACTGACCTTGTTTTGAACTTGATTAGTCATATATGGCCATTCGACGGTGTGCTATACCGAATGCGAGAGCTAAATTATTTTATTGATCGTTTATTGCGCGTGTACCGCCAGTTTTTCGCTAAAGCATCGCAAGGGAAACCTTTAGAAAGCGGCGAAAAAAGAATTGTGGTGCATGTGTTTAATGCACTCACAGAGAAGAATCCGTCTTTGTCAGTGAGAGAAGTGGAGCAGCTGTGCCCTGAACATACAGGTGTGTTAGATGCGTGGAACATCGCGACATGAAACTGAGACAACAGGAAAACTTACCACTCCAGGAGCGATATTGCAGTGTGGCGAAGACGTTATTTAAGGACAATCAAATTGTCCAAATCGCAAAATATACTACCTTGACGAGACTTGGGTGAATGAAGGACACACAAGTATGGCATGACACGACTTTTAAGACTGAAAGGCAAGCATTTTTGCAAGGTATGTGTGCTGGTTTAAAAAAAAAAATCCCAGTGAAAAAGGCCGAAGGCCTTTCATTATAAACTTGTTGCTCATTCATTCAGTTTCAACTTGCTCAGTTTCATTATAAACTTCATTATTTTTGCATACCTTCATATTCTTATTTCTATCTTCCTGGCAATTATTATGACGTTTACTGCAGGTTTCAATGTGACGGGAAGGCACCGCCTATGGCCTATGATGCGAAAGCATTAGCCAATTAGGATGAGGTGGAAGGTATGTGTCCGCGGAGTGATACATGTCAGCGGGGCAAGCTTATATGAAACAGAGATTAACAACATTAAAACAAAACATTGGTAACATTAAAAGAAAGAAACTTACTGTTATCAGGTATTTAACATCACGTACTTCATCTATAAATTTTTTCAACCCATCAGGTGTAAATGTTTTGACTTTCTTCCCTTTATATCCTTATGATTTGCGTTTTAGTAAGCTGTTCAGTTTTGTGTATTTAGATAAGTCAGTTTGGTACCTAATGTTGAGTGTTGATAACAAAATAGGATTGTGAGTCCACAAGGTTCATGATTTCATACTTTGAGATAATTCTTCATTTTCCGAGAACGAATTTATACCTTTTGATATTTTTTTTTGAACACCAGAGGCTCTACTCCCCATCAGTCCTGGACCCGTAGGACCAAGGACCCGGGCCTCCTTCTACCTTGGAGCGATGGAAAACTCCAGGGCTCTTTCCATGAGTCTAAAAAGCCCCCCCCCCCCCAATCGACTACTACGTCAAGACGGGTGGAAGTGGATACGCCACTTACGCGCGTCAAACCCGCAGGGAAGACTACCGAGAACCTCGGTGGGGCCGCCTGGTGATCTAGCACACCTTCTACTAGCTCTGCAGGCTAGTACCCGGGACTTATTAGGCAACCCTCTACCCCCTCCGGGCGGCCGTAGCCTGGCTGGAGGTACTCAATTCCCCGTGGGTGTCGGGAACACACTGCCCCCTCGAGTCCAGCCCAATCCGAACAACTCCCCGACGGGAGGGGCTTGGCAGTTCGGCCCGAGGTTCCTCTGGTAACGTCAGAGGTACCAAGAGTTCTAAGATACCTTTTGATATTCTCCAATCCATGAGTTGTGAATAGAATTTCTCGTACATCTTTCTTAAATTTTATGGCAACAAGTTATTGGTAACATTGCTTTTGCCGTAATTTCTGGGGATGTAAGTTCAATATAGTGTCAGACATTTTGACTTTTTTCTAAACTGGCGCTAGTACCGTTGTGGAGCGAAACGAGCATAATGGATACTAGCGCTTTCACAATGTTATGTCTCCACTTGTGATTGATCGAATACCAATACTTTAATGAACAGGTGTACTTTAATGATGCCCATTAAAGTATTGCTACCAGTCGCATAAATACTAAAGTTTGGCATGAAATGAACAAATTCAGAGATATGCCTTGTTATCTTAGCTGTCTAAATGTTCCAATATTATACGTTTCTCATATGGGAAGTCATTCTGTTTTATCTCTTGGCCATGCAAAGAGAGCGGACCGGACTGACTACGCTATCGAGGGAACTCGACACGCAGATCCAAACTTGCTCTATTGTACCTATACCCCCAAGTAGGGCACCTTCGCGAGGCAGGATGAGGTGAGAGGAGACAGAGTATGGCAGTCTCAAAGAGCCACGGCAGTGCAGAGGGCAGGATCCGTACACTTAACTAGTTGGAAACACCCAGCCTACAGTGGTCCGGATACGGCTCCACCAGACCGGGTTCGGAAACCGGAGACAGTCCTACCGGAGGAATAAGTGTTTGCCAAGAGCATATCATCCTGCCATGCAGCGTCGACACTTCTACCCTGAAAGAGACCACCAGATATGTGATAATGTAAAATGATAATAGAGGGACAGGCATTTTGGGGATGTAATTAACCTACCTAGCATTCGCTTGGCGACCCGGAAAAACGCTAGAAAACCCCATTGGTCAGGTAGGTCGGTCACGGGTATCGAACCCGGACCTCCCAAATGCGTGACACAGACTAAACCTTCTGAGCCATCCCGCTCGCTGACGGGCTGTTGAAAGCCACACTCACTGGCTACAGCACTTCAAAAATTACAGAATGATAACATGACAACTTCCTTGAAATAATTTGGTGCTCAGGTCGACAAATTTATGCAGTATGCTTTTGTGTATCTCTTACAGTTCACCAGTAGGACGTTACACAAAATTCCTTACGAATGAAGTGGTCTTCACAACTTATTTCTAGTAAAGTAAAAATATACATGTTTTAAATATGTGATATGTTAGTCAAAGTTAGATTGGATACCAACACTCCGTTCATGTCAACCTTGACCTTCGGGGTAATCTCACCCCACCACGTGACGCCGGACCCATTTCTTAGGTGGAGGCACTCAGAGGTTGGTGTCTATTACCTCCAAGCGTAGGGTGATAGTGAAGATGGCGGTGAGGCGAGACCGTGGACTCCAAATCACGTTGGGCATAGGGGACACTTCACATGTGTTGGACAGAGGTGAGGGCGTGGATAGGGCCGACTTAAAATCGCCACCCCAAAGTCAGGAACTGAACTCGGGATTAGCCCGCCTCGGTAGCGTAGATGGTAGCATGTCTGTCTCACCTTCAAGAGGTCCCGAGTTCGAATCTCGGTCAGGGTGAGTTACCTGGATAAGGTATTTTCCAGGGTTTTCTCTTATCCTTCAAGACGAATGTCGGGTAATTCTAAGCTCCTTGGACCCTGGACTCATTTGAGCATCATTTCACCCAATTCATTCACCGTCCGATATGACTTAACGTTGGAGGACGTAAATTACACACACACACACACACACACACACACACACACACACACACACACACACACACACACACACACACACACACACAAATAGAACTCGGGATTCTTAGCACGGGAGTCGCGGACGAAACCACTGCGCCCTTGTTACTCCAAATAGTTGGAGCTGTTTTTGACGGAAGAGAAGTTTTTTAAAAAATGTTTCATGTAATGAGCAATTTGCAGGGCAATTGGTGGATCAAATGTTCTTAAAAAACTTTGTGTCGTATCTTTGAGATATTGAACCTTTCGTATTTATATGTCGCTTAAACACATGCAAACACAGAACTTTTTTAATTGCCTCAAAAATGGAGCAATAGGAGGTATTAATTAAATTTTCTGACGTAAAATGTTATTTTCCGTATTTCTGGTGAGATCTCGACATAGAATCTTTGGTTAAAAGTACAATACTTCCTTTTACAAACATAGATAAGTGGTAGATAAGGTGATAAGCTTTCGTAAGCCTGGTTTTAGAAATAATAGACGAGAATGAAGAACCTAAGATTATTTTCAAAAGTTTTATAATTCATTTGGGAAGTCTATATTTTATTTTATGATTTCAGCTAGTGGACGTAAATCTGTTGCAGCTTTGTTGCCTCCCTTGGCAAATTATTTGCAGATGCCGTCCGAGACATTAGCAGAGATAGCAGGGTTGCGTTGCTAATTACGTAAGAAGTTGAAGGCAGAAGGGGCTGACGGGTGTTGAATGACGCATTCATAGTTGTAGTGCCTGACTGGACAGAGCGGAGTGCACTCTTATTGGTCGCAAGCCTTCACAAACTGTGTCTTACTTCTGTGGCAATGACTTGTCTGAAAATCGAATCAAACGGAGTTCCTACCTTCATCTTGATTCCGGTAAATAATTGTGATAATTAATTTTGTAGTGATAGTTTTAATAAGTTTGGTGAGAATATACAGTTTCGTGAGTGTTTATGAATGGATTGAAATAGAACAGTTCTGTTAAATTTCAGAGACTGTTTTATATGTTGTGTGTAGCTCTGTAGGCTAGGGCATTCAGTGAAGGAATGGGCGTGTGACAGTGTAGTTTTTATTTAATTCACTCATCTCTTGGCGTAAGTATTGGAGTTAAACAAAAATACCAAAATGGCTTACCGCAGTTTCCGTTTAAAACGCAATTAGAAAGCTTGCTAGTCTTAACTTTGGATACACATTTTGCAACTGACTATACTTATAAAACTCAAATTTCCACGTGAGTTGAGGAGTAGATTATTTTTATTTTATCACTTACCCACATTCGTTATGTTTGTCTGCAAAAAAAAATTCAATGAAAGTCAGTAGTAGTGGTGTTATTAAGACTTATTACACGGTTCACTTTACACTAATTCCTATTATATCTCCGATTATGTTAATTATTATTCGTTTTTCTGAAGTTTTCAGCTTAAGTATTAGTGAAATTTACCAGTAAATATGTTATTACTAATATTTTCAGTAGTTCAGTATTTTCGGTTATGTTTGTTGGTTATTGCTATCTTACATCTTCATTATAGGTTGTTTTGAAAATAATTAATTCTTTTTAACCTCCTGTTTACTATTTTCAACACTAATTTGTAGTTGCAACAGTAATTAAAATAAAATGTGAGAGATTCATGATCAAGGTTCGTTGTCGAAAAAGTAAATCGACCTCTCAAGGAATACAGGACTTCCTGCTTCTATAAAAACGACAATGCATTACATTTTACTCATAATACACTAGCCGATACCGACGTATTTCGTGCACCAGTAGACATTTCCGGTAGTCAGTGTTCTGAACTATTTGTACTTGGTAAAAGTGACTGCAACTCCAGACAATACAGACCTACTGTGGCTGTAACGTCACACATCATAAATACAAAAACAGGGCTATTGCTTCTCGCAACATGTGGAAAATGTGTAAACGAAATGCTACCTTCTGCAGAGGTATAAAAACAAGCTTTCAACAGCCGCATGTCACGCCATATTTTTCTTACGGTCTATACAGGAAGCCATGTTTTTATTGCATGGAATGGAATCTGAAGTCAAAAGAATGGCAACCTTTATCAGTTTCACATAAAACTTTTTAAAATCTGTTAGCTATATGTTAAGTAAGGAATTGCATTACGTTCTCGTGAAACAATGATTAACTCAAAATTCAATAAACTCATAAGTAATTTTCAAATGTTACTTGTTTTACTTATATGATGATTAGTATAAATTATAAAATTATAGAAGCTCAAACACAATGAAAGCTATGAAATAGTAGTCTATATTACAAACTATTAAATGTTCTGTGCATTATGTGTGAACATATTTCTCGCATGGCACCGCCTACTCCTTGCACAGCTACGCTACAATCAGTCCCGTTATCATCTTGGAGTTGCCAACTTCTCGGCCTCTAAACTGCATGCAGGTTTTCGAGCTGATACCCGCGAAAATAAACTTGGTTTTGACTAATGGGCTTCTGTGACTAGTAAATATTAGAAATAATACACGTAAGTGTAATAAGAATGACAAAATTCTATAATTAAATGGTAAGCAAAAAGAGTAAACAAAATATTTGATGTTGCATACATAATGACGTTTGTGCCCACTGTTTTTTAGGCAGCTTCTACAATCTACTTTTATGAAAGTTATTTTTTTTTGTCTTAATGTTACAAACAACTTTTTCAGAAGTCTCTTCCTTAGTTATTTCGGTATACAGGAAATTGAATCAGTACCCGTGTTGCATTTCCATAATCGTTCCATCAAATGTGAGAAACAACTAAGGAGTGATAGCAGCAGAAAATGGCAAAAGTATTGAAAACTGAAAACCGATATTAACGAATATTTCGAAAATGGCTAATGCCGCAAACTTACTCTAATAAATTGTTTTAAAATAATTTTCATTTTTAGCACTTTTTTGTGGTTTCTTTTCGAAGGATATTCTCCGAAAATGTATTGTCTATAAGCGTTGAAATTTCTAAGAAAATAATAAATAAGGATAAGTTTTTCTTTAAAAGAGTAGTTTGGGAGGGGGATTTTCTTCAAAATGCCTACCTCCCATTTTTTTTGTCATTTACGTCCACCCCAACGGTGAATGAATTGGGTGAAATGATGCTCAAATGAGTCCAGGGTCCATTGAGCTTAGAGTTACCCGACATTCGTCTTGAAGGATAAGGGAAAACCCCGGAAAAAACCTTATCTAGGTAACTCGCCCTGACCGAGATTCGAACTCGGGACCTCTTGAACGTGAGGCAGACATGCTACCATCTACGCTACCGAGGCGGGCTATCTCGCATCTTGGGAGGATGCTAAACTTAAAGGGCCGCGCCGTGGCTCAGTGGTTAGATCGCTTGGCTCTCACTAAGGCGGCCCGGGTTCGATCCCAGGTGACCGCAAACTGAGATTTGTGGTGGACAACATGGTGCTGGGGAGGGTTTTCTCCGGGATCTCCGGTTCCCCCCGCCATCTCATTCCACCGGTGCTCCATCTTCATCTCATGTATCATCAGTGTCATCGCCTGCGGTGCCGTATGCAGTAAAAGCGGGCGTTAAACGCCACACACACACACACACACACACACACACACACACACACACACACACACACACACACACACACACACACCGTTTGGTTAGTCAACTTGAAAAATTCAATGCCATGGCCGGGATTTGAACCACGGATCTCCTGGTTTCCGTCCATTAACTCGTACCATTTGAGCTACCATGGTCAACTTGCCGTCATGACACTTAATAAGAATTAAATGATGAAGCCTGGGACCCAAGTAAACGGTGTATCTCAGATGCGAGAGCCCCTAGTGGTCTACCGGTAAAATATGAGTCAGTTGGAGATTCTAATGTCATGGCGGCAAGTTGGCCATGGTAGCTCAAAGGGTAAGAGCGACTGGACGGAAACCAGTAGATCTTGGTTCAAATCCCGGCCATAGCATTGAATTTTTCAAGTTGACTATCTATCTAAAACCTTAGCCTATATACGGCTAGTGTGAAGAAATGATTAATTTACATCAATTAACTTAAATAATGAGGTTTGGTATTTATCCCAATTTTTGTTTGCTTAAAACATATTTTACTAAAAAAATTCGTATATTTAAGGTGAAGTCTAGTAGCGAATTGAATGGAAATGAAATGTGTAGTGTTTAACGCCCGCTTTTACTACATACGGCACCGCAGGCGGTGACACTGATGATGCATGAGATGAAGATGGAGCACCGGTGGAATGAGATGGTAGGGGAAACCGGAGGTCCCGGAGAAAACCCGCCCCAACGCCGTGTTTTCCACCACAAATCTCACTTTTGCGGTCGCCTGGGATCGAACTCGGGCCGCCTTGGTGAGAGCCAAGCGGTCTAACCACTGAGCCACGGCGTGGCCGCGAATTGAATGGAATGCAATACTTTAGGCATATGTAAAAGAAGGTACACTTCTGATATGAACATTCTCATGCATTCATTCTCCACCCACCCACCTACATATATTGGCAATTAAAACTCCTGGAAAATTAAAATGTAGATTTACAACTACTTCAATAGCTATCTGACATGAACACCGTCATTATACAGAGGCCGTATTTATCGTATTTCTCAAGTGACTTTGAGACTGCAAGAAACCAAGGCATCAAAGTATCTCGGAAATGCTTATTGCCAAAAAAGTATTGGAGTGTGATATTCCGTGTGACATTCATTCCCTGGCTCTTGTTCATCGAGTATACAAAATCCAGACATTTCAAAGCGGCATCTAAGCATCACTTTCTTACTGTTCATACAGAAAGGTCGCAACATTTGTACAAAAAATAGAGCGAGGCTTAGAGTAAATAAGACGCTTTAAGATGCCTAGAATAGGATGATATAGGATTCTAAGCCGCAAAGCTTAGTGTGGGACATGGAAACGCCCCAGGTTGGACGAACAACCAAGAATATGATTCGCGGAATTCGCTATTACGGTTGGCACTTTCCGCCGCTCATGCGCAGCTGCAACAAAATAACTGCGCAGATGTTTAGAACTTTCTTTCTTACTTTAAAGTGTCGCAAAAGGGCAGCGTGGCTGGCTTGTATGCTTTGCTTATAAATGTATATTATATAATGGCATATTCCCAGAAATCTTCCTTCCACTTTGGCATATTGCGATGAGTAAAAACCACACGCTACTCGCAAAAGGTAATTACTTTATCGTCGCAGTCACGATCATATCAAATTAAATTGTTTCACTTGCTATATTATCTACATAATGTCTTTCACTTGTTATCCTTCTACACAAGTGAAAACAGCAAAAAGTGGTTTTGGGAGCTCGCGAGATATCTATACAGCTTATCATTTGCAGTCAGTCACTCTGCTCAACATAAAACGCTTTTATGCTTATTGTTATCTTCAGGATAACCGTTAAAATTAATATAAGTCCCTTAAGGCAGACTGATGCGGTCATTAACAGCTAGTTAAATGAAAAGTCCAACATGCTAAGCTTTGTACCACGCCCAGAAGAAGCTGGTAGAGATTGCAGTAGCTTGGTAGACAATCCTAGGTCATAAAGCAGGCTTTGCATCATTAATGCATTCACTAATTTCGCACCTTTAAGCAAAAGTGTGGTTTGATTTGTTATTCAGTTTAACCAGCTAGTGCAGGACAAGTAGAAGGAAGTTTGATTTTTGCTTCTTTTTTTATTTTTTTACCTGGCATGCCCCATTCCTTATTTTATTTACATTATATACAACTTTTACAATGATTTTACATATATTGTATTTGTATTGAAATGTTTCCTACAATATTCTTATTAAAATAGTTGCAATTAATTAGCAGTTTTATTGAATTTTTATGCTTCATTTGCCTACTCTATATCTGTGAAGTTTATTGATTTAACAAATTTGACGAAACATGTTAGATGTGTGTTAATAAGTTCCTCTTTGGTAATGGGCCACGCGCATTGTCTGCTTTTTATTTTCCTGATCATTTCGGTTCTTTGTTTCTTTATGATTGGACATCGGAAGATTATATGGTCTACTGTTTGGTCCTCTTGACATTTGCATACTGGACTATCTAGTAAAGCAAATCGATGGCGGTATGAACGGAGCTTTCCATGTCCTGTGACAATTGCTGTAAACTCTTGGCATATCGGCAGTTCTTGTTTTAGTCTATTTCTCACGGATGGGAAGAATTCTTTGGTGATGGCTCCTTTCCTTGATGCTGTCCATTGTAGTTGCCATGCATTCAGTCCAGTGTCTCTCTGCATGCTTATCAGGACTTCTTTAGGTGTTTTATTATATTGTATTTCACGATCATCCCCAGCGGCCTCTTTTGCTAGTCTGTCTACTATTTCATTGCCATATATGCCCGAGTGTGCTTTCACCCACCCAAAATGCAGCGTCCAGTCTGATGTTCTCAGGTCGAGGATTTTAGCTTTGATTGCCTCAGTCAGGTAATTGTGTTTCGAGTTGTTTTTAAGGAGATCGATTTTTGCAACTGTCTACCTAATGATGTATTTTTCTCTCTGAAGAACTTAAGTCAGCTCGGATTCTCCCAGGAACAGCATATGCAGTTGGTGGTGGACAAACAGTTGTCTAGGCGAGTTTCCTCCGGATTCTTCAGTTTTCCCCGTCATTCATTCCACTAACTGTTCCATCGTCAGCTTTACTTTCATCCAGTTCCCCCTCAATCAGTTTCTCCTTCATTGTTACACCAGGCCTTGGGTTGATCAATAAAGACAGGTAAAATGAATTGAAAAAAATGCTAAAATATGAAAATATGAAAGGGAAAAAATCACAAAAAATATAATAAAATATAGATTTTAAAACCAAAAGATCTAACTTAATTGTTTTGGAGCAGGCCGACTTGATTTAACAGTAACATTAATTTGACAATATAGCTAATTATGTTATTCACTGTGAAACTTGTAAACTTAGAAGAAAAAGTAAAAGGACCTTAGTTGCCATGTTCTTGGTTAGTACTAATTGTAGTATGCAACTAAAAGGTTTTCAATATTATTTGATAATTGTTTTGTACGATTTACATCACATGATGTGGTCGGCGTGACTTTGCTGTTAGTATTGACACGTGCAGTGTACTACCACCTACATACCTATAAACTTACTCATTTCTGCAGTGCAGGTGTGAGCAATATGTTTTCTGCTTGGCAAATACTTCACTAACGTGACAACTTAAACTGATTTGTTCTACGGCTTTTTTCCTGAATGGAAATCAGTGGTGGCGGAAACATTCTTCCTCCATAAGTTCAATCTAATCAGATTCATTTCCGAAGAAAATTATTTTGAAAGCGAAAAAAAAAAATAAATAATAATAAATGCTACAGAATACGAAGAAACAAAGACTTTAACAAAATATTAAGTTAAGATTAGAAGGTATTGATAGACAAGACATTTTTGTCAATACAAGTGACAAAAAATCACTGAGGTTATATAGAGAAATAAAAACAACTTGGGTATATTAACATGTGTAATAAGTTAGGGCGAGAAGGTTTTTCTTGGGCGAGAACAGGAGTGAGAAACTTGAAAGGTATAGGTCAAGAGAGGGCGCTAGATAAATTTCCATTGTGTGGAGAAGAGAATGCAGATTTTCATTGTATACTGTAGTCAAAGAAAGATATGGAGAGGACAGGCCTGGCTACGTAAATGGGGGGGTGAAGTAGTAATTAGAAGAATTTGGCAGTAAAAGGGGAAAAGAACAGGAGAAATATAGGGAATTATTTAGGGAAAGTTAAAAAGAAATTGCTAAGAACAATTAAGAGAAAAATGTAGATTAGGGTAGGGGAGATGGCAAAATGTGTAAAAAGGGGTAGAGGGCCTCCAATACAAAAAAAAATAAATTCTGCCATTCAATTTTCCACTAATTTTGTGTAACGAGTTTTTACTTAAATATTTACTTTCATAAATTGTTTTTATTCATACTTTTCGTACTCTAATATTGCAATGTTAGGGATTTTAAATAATTTTGTTTGTTTCTGAAAAGTGTGTGAGCCTTGTCCTGTTTTGAACATCTCATTACTCTCCATGTTACTTTAACAAAGCACCCACTTAAAGCCTTGTGCAGGAGAATTAAATTGAGAGTGAACTGACAGTGTTATTAAGTGCAACCCTTGTACACGGGAGAAAGCTTTTATACAAAGGATATTGGATTTTCTGTTTAGAGGAGCAAATACCTGTAGTCTACTCAAAACTGCTTTAGGAGGCTCCTTAACTCGAGCACTATAATCTGAAACGTTATATTAGAGGATATATGTTTAAATTGATGACGGAAGTTGAAGTGCTTCAACACGTCGGGAAGGCTTCCAAGTCCTTTGATGTCGAATATATAATGAAGCTGTTTGAAGCACCACAGTTCGTCAACACGAGCAGCACTTGTCAATTCTGTTCGGGTTTTTGTTTTACCAAGAGCGAGTTTCGTAGTACCTATTTTCTTTCAAGATTGGACTTAAGTCTATAAGTGATTTATATTATTTTTGTTTATTTTTAGCTCAGGTTTTGCTCATTTTAACTGTCATGGAGATTTTAAAGAAATTTTCCTAATCCAAAACCACCCTCTACATGGAACATTAATGCCCGGTTTCACCAACAGATGTTAAAATCGACGTTAACAAATGTAACGTAACAATTGTCACAGCGCTAAAACTAATGTTAAATTTCTTGCATTTCACCAACCTGTTTTCTTAAAATGTTAAACCTGTGTTAACGCCAAGAAACTTGTAAATGTCACAGCTATAGAAGGCTATGGATGATTTTCTGAACGCACTCCGATGCGCTTTTTTTTTTTTTTTTTTCATTTTCGTCTGCACAAATGGCGGATGAACAAAATCATAAATAAAGCCGTGAGACAGAATTGTTAATTGAAATGGTGACGAAGTGTAAGGATATCTTGGAAAATAAGAGGACGGATGCAGTGAATGTAAACGAGAAAGATGTCGCGGGAAAAATATTGGAAACGAATTTAATTCAAATGCATGTGTCACTACTACAAACACCAACCAACTTGTCAGTATTACGCAAATTTAAAACGAGGTGCGAAGAACAAGTGACTTAAACGTTTCAAGATGGCAGGTGAACAATGTATTATCCACATAATTCAGTGAATTATAAAATCGCAAAGTTATTAATACTTGAAGCAAAGGCATATTCCTTTCGATGTATATTCTAACTCAGTATTACGTAAATTTAAAACGAGGTGCGAAGAACAAGTGACTTAAACGTTTCAAGACGGGTGGTGAACAATGTATTATGCACATAATTCAGTGAATTATAAAATCGCAAAGTTATTAATACTTGAAGCAAAGGCATATTCCTTTCGATGTATATTCTAACTCAGTATTACGTAAATTTAAAGCGAGGTGCAAAGGACAAGTGACTTGAACGTTTCAAGACGGGAGGTGGATAATGTATTATCCACATAATTCAGTGAATTATAAAATCGCAAGGTTACTAATACTTGAAGCAAAGTCGAGATCGCCATATTCCTTTCGATGCATGTTCTAACTTCTCTTGTACTTCCGCAGTAACCTTCATAGCAACTTGTTTGGACAGTCTATAACTCCGTAAAACAATTTTCTTCTGATAGCTCCTCAAAATAATTTCTCCTCATAGGCCGTACTCTATTACGAATGTCATTTATACGGTCCTAAATATAGCAAATCGACATCAACAGCTGAATTCATGCGCGCCATCTTGACTATTTATAATGGTTAAGGACTTAACATTAGAAATTCGGCTTGTTAGTTTAACAAAAGATTTAACACGAGTGTTACGCTAACACTTGTTGGTGAAATGCAATTTTTGTTTTAACTATTGCTAAACTCGTGTTAAGTCTTAACAGTTGTTGGTGAAATCGGGCATAAAATATTTTGTTCAAAAATGTAACGATTTTGATTAAAATGCTCTTGAATTCCTTTCCATTGTCTACGACTTCTCCATAACTAGTAAATCGTTAAGAAATAAACAAAATCTTACTAACTAAAAGGGCAATTCTTAATAAGGTACACAATATATCTGTGGAGCAAACTTATTTCCGAGATATGCCTTGTTATTGGTGGAGTTTTCAAGCAGGAATATATAACTGATGAGATTTTGAGAGCAAAGTTTTGGGGAAAATCTTATAGTTTAACCAAGAGCTTTCTGAAGCTAAACTGAATAAAAGCTTATGCTTCAACAGTAAGTTGGAATGGATTAAAGTACCCATTAGCTTTCATGTTCTTTTATACACATACTCAAAAATTTTCATCAAAACGATGAAGTTCATGCAGCGTAGTAATTATTTTCATTCTTTCACGCTATGGTATATTAGCTAAAGAATAATACATTGCAAATTGGCAGATCATATTATTGTTACAAAATAAAAGGTGGATTTTTATGGAAGTGGTTTCTCCATCAATCAGCAGACTAAAGGCGTTCTTTTAACCCTTGCTTGGTGTGTGGGGTCTTTATGGACCCCAAGGCTGCTTTAACTACGTGGAAACTGTTTTAATGCCATTGTAGACTTCTCATCTTCCAGATATGCTTTCTGTGTACCATTTTATTATAAATGGTCAAAATATTTGTTGATATAACGGCCAAGAGCACAGAATTTTGAATTTTTTGTACGAGGCATGTCCGTAAAATGTCTCCAGCTTTATTTAACATAGAAAACATGTTTACTGTCAATGAATGTTACATTGATGGAAAAGCGGAACTTACAACTTTTTTTCAACGTAATTACCATTGCGATCGATGCACTTTTGCATGCGCTGTGGCAGTTTTTGTATACCCTTGCCATAGCACTCTCCCGCCAAGTTACGCAGGTAGCTCTCAACCTCGTTTTTCAAATCATCGTCGGTCTGGAAATGTGTTCCATCCAGGTATGACTTCAACTCAGGAAACAGATGATAATCACTAAGTGCTAAGTCTGGACTGCAGGGGGGATGGGTGAGGATGTCCCATCCGAACTGGGCCAGGAGATCAGCTGTTGCATGTGCAGTATGGGGACGAGCGTTGTGATGAAAAATCACTCCCTTCGTCAGTATCCCCCTCCTTCGATTTTGAATGGCACGTTGCATTTTTTTAAAGTCTCACAGTAACTAGCGGCGTTTATTGTTGTGCCGGTAGGCATAAACTCACACAATACACCTTTTCTGTCCCAGGACACACTGGCCATCACTTTGGCAGCAGAAAATGTCTGAACTTTCGCGGCTTCGGTGAATTCGAGTGCCGCCACTGACGAGAACGTTCTTTAGTTTCTGGTGCTGTGTAGTGCACGCAAGTTTCATTGCCAGTGACAATTAAATCCAGCAATTCCTCGCCCTGTTCTGCATAGCGCTCCAGGAATCGGTGGGTCGCTTAAACACGTTGCCGTTTATGGTCTTCGGTGAGCATTTTGGGGACCCACCTCGCACACACCTTGCGATAATGAAAATGTTCGGTCAAAATCTTGTCAGTCGTAGTCTTACTGACTTCAGGGATCAGTTCGCACAGCTCGCGAACTGTCTCACGCCGATCTTTAAGCGTTTCTTGCTCCACCTTTGCAATTGTTTCGGCTGAAACCGAAGGCCGACCAGAACGCTCTTCGTCATGGACGTCTGTACTTCAGTCTTTGAACTCTCTGACCCACTTTCGCACGTTTTTGACGTCCATAGACTGTGGTAAATAACTCCACTTCAGTGGAGGTAGTGCCCCTTGACACTCAAAAAACGGATCACTTGACGCAACTCGCACTTGGCGGTGGAAGTGATAGGAAACTCCAACGGAAACGGCTGCCTAGCCAAGACTAATTAATGGTTGCAACGGGTTCGTTGTGGTGTGGATTTGATGGGGTGAAACCAAGCTACACGTCAGTGTTCACGGATCTCGCCTAATAGCGTTCCTCAGGGCTCCATCGCCTTGGAGACCTTATTTTACGGACACGCCTCGTAACAGGATCAGAAAATACCCCAGGTATACAATATGAGATTTTACATTTTATATTACAACTTTACTACAAAAATTAAAACCCGGCAACAATGCACCTTCAGAACATTCATTTGTATGTCCATTGTTGTTACAAATTCCTAGAAAATACATACACATGCACTGTTGTAACAAATTACTATAAAATACAAACAGAGCAATTGCGTTTTGCGGAAGTTAGACGTAAAAAAATGAGGTGATAATGTTCAGATCAACAAAGTAAGATGTTGATACTGTTGATAAGATGGCTAAGTATTCAGTGAAACGTTGAACAAGAAAGTGGCCACTTGCTCTATTTCTTGATATACTTGACTTAGCATGCATCAGTGCTTACGTCCTGTACTGTAAAGTTTTACATCATATGAGAGGTAAAAATACTAGAAGAGAATTCCTCTCAGAACTGCAAAAAGAGCTAGTCAGATCTCAAATTCAGAGACGAATTCTTTCCCCCCAGTGCAGAACACGACGCATTCGTTCAGCAATAACCCAAATTCGGATTCCACACTAGCACTTCCATTTTTACTGCAGAGCTTTGTGCAATATACCGGGCCATTTTGCACGTACGTCGACGAAAGTTGGGGGACTGCTTAATCATGAGTGATTCCCTCAGTGCACTTCAGAGCCTACGACAGCTGTACAACTACCACCCTATTGGGCAGCGTATCCAGGATGCCCTCCACGTTGTACACGCTTCTGGCATTAACGTGGTGTGTGCATGGATCCCTAGTCACGTAGGCTTGCGGGGGGAATGAAATGGCGGATTTGGCAGCCAAGATGGCTACCATGAAGCCCAGGGTTCGAGTACCATCTGTAACATCGGAAGATTTTAGAGCCGTATTGCGGACAGCTGTGCAAACCTGCTGGCAGGAAGAGTGGTTCGCTCTCCGCAATAATAAACTTAGATCTATGGCTGTGAGATCTGGGGAACAGTGGCAAATACCACTTTTGTCAGACTCCAGACGCTGCAGAACAGGGCGCTCAGAATCATATACGATACAGACTGGAGATTTCCAGCCCAGATCCTTCATGAACACTCGAAGATCCCGTACATTGTCGATGTTATCCGAGAGAGGGCACGATCAATGTACGACAAAATCCAAACTCATGGCAACCCTTTGGTGAACACCTTGGGCAGATATGACCAGAGGGAACAAAGACGCTTGCCGTCATATAAACTCCCAAGAGACGTCTTGGTTAACCCAAGGGAAGCCCCACAAATTCCAAATTTCATTATACGCCTGATGGCTCAAGCGTTAGGTCACCCGTAATCAAAACGGGGCAAAATCACAACCGATTCTCCCCCAACGGGAGAACGCAATAAAACCGCCAAGCTGCTGCCTTCTGAAACTACTCAAGGGCATCCAAACACAAAAATTCTAAACAAAACTACAACCTTTCCCCAGCAGATCACTAAAAACCATACCAGACTCACTTCGCAGGTTAAGCCGCAAAGCGGCTAGGTACTGTGGCAGAAGACACCCGGACGGGGAAAAAGAAAAATAACCCCGCCCGACTAGGACTACCTCTGGACCTCTGGATTACCTGGGTTACCTCCTGTCGGTCACTCGTCGCGAGGAGGTAAGTTTGGCTAGGTTGCGTATTGGGCACTGCTTTTTTACTCATAGTTTTCTTTTTAAAAAAGGAGCCTGCTCTACTGTGTCCGTTTTGCAATGAAGCGTTATCTGTACGACACGTGCTGCTAGAGTTTTCACCTAGCACACCTTAGGACGTCTCTGCAGCTGCCGGCCAGCTTTGCAGAAATGCTAGCGGTCGATAACACAGTAGTGGAGAAGGTATTTAGATTCTTTTCTAGGTTAGGCTTTAGGATTTAGTGAGCGAAATATTTAGTATGTTTTGATTGATATTTCTTTTTACTTTTTTTTTAATGTACGTGTAGTTTTAATAGGTTTTGTTACACTTGTATAGTTTTTAGAAATTTTATATCTGGCTTTTGCCATGACTAGTTTTTAAAGGGCGCTGATGACCGCCGTAGTTGAGCACCCTTATATACATCATCATCATTAGCAATAGCCCAAGCTGGTTTCAATGATCTTCTAAATGGCAACCAGCAAGACCAAGATGCAGATGTTCCAAATATGAAACGGAAAAGATGTGATTCCTGCCCAAGATCAAAGGACATGAAAGAAGACACAATGTGATGAGTGTCACAAATTTATCTGCGAAAAACATGCAAGTGTTCTGAAATGAGTGTTCATCATTTAAAGTGGAGAATGAGTAGAATTTTATTTGTAACAGAATTTTTTATAAAGTGATAAAGCACATCATAATACAACATTACAGTATTGTTATATAGTGTGAGGTAGATGAACATTTATTGGAACTAAAACATATGTATGTTTTCGTATTTCAAGAACAATGGAGTTTTAATTGCTTTGGTCTTAAAATAAAGTCATTAATATTTTTGTGGAAATATTTTACACTGCAAGGCCACATAGTTGCTAGACTCACTTTGGGGTGGGAAAAAAACAACAGATATCTAAAGGTTTTTTCCAGAGCTGATATCCTGTGAGGGTTAAAGTCTCTCTCTTTCTCGTCTCCCATATGTTTGCAACAGGATCGTTCTAGTTTGAGACATAATTATAGCTTACCAAATTTACCGTAGCCTTCAGATATCTGACCGCTTTACTGGCAATATTTCACTCCAGTTTATCATTCTTTAGCAAGTGTGAGGTGACGTAATGCGACATGCAGTTATCACGCAGGCCTATCTTCAACACAGTAAAACGTGTTGTCAGTCATAAAGAATTGTTACACCTCCCTTTATTTCGCTAGCATGTAACAATTTTATAAGTCATTAAAATACATATTTCTTTACTTTTTTGGGGAGGGGGAACGTTGGATGTTTTCAAAACTCATGTTGAAATATTCAGTGTCAAATCTCATCTATGATTTTCATTCCATCGCGAGAGTTTGTAACCAATAAACATTTGAATTTGTTTTCGCATCCTGCTTAATTTGGAAAATATATTGAGTTACCTAATACGGATATATCACTTTTTATATGACTACTATTAAAGTAAAACGGATATATTATGTAAATTTATCGTTGCTAAAGAAATGGTGTGAATGTATAAAATCAGATTTATGATTATCGCTGTACTTTTTAGCAACCCAACATTATTCACAAGAGTGATAATCAATTGAAATGCGCTGTATTTTCACACCAGCCATTTGTAGAACAAGGTGGGAAAGATAAAAATTCACTGCCAGAGCTGGGAATTGAACCACGGATCTTTCGGGTTCCTTCCAGTTGTTGTAACAATTGAGTTCCCTGGCGACAGCCAGAACATTAAATTCTCCAGCTACTTTCACTTTACCCGGTATACTACAAGGAGATCTCAAATTCATGTGAGATATATAACATACCTAATGGCGACTTACAACGTTGTAAGTACTTTAAGTGCCAGGGCCTAGCCTAAGGGTAGCCCAGGATGTATTTCTTAGCACCAATAAATTAATTAAAGTACGAAGGCTGTTCAATAAAGAATAATCATAATTTTTTACGGTCATAATTTTTCACACTAAAATTCAATCTTATTATATTCTGTTAGCTTAATGTGATACAAACACACCGTAGTAGTTTTATTGTTGGTACTCCTGGTTCCCGCCTGTGAGAACCAGGCAAGTTCATACATGTTCAGTATCGCCTAACGCTCCATGGAGGTAGCATGCAGTTAAAATTAATGTTAGAGGACGATTCGGAGTTTCTTTCAAACTTAATCACTGCTGATGAAACTTGGCTACATCATTTTGACCCTGAGAGCAAACAACAAAGCTCAGTGTGGAAATCTCCTTCAACACCAACCCCCCAAAAAGCAAAAGTGTCTGCTTCTGCTGGGAAAGTTATGGTCATCTCATTCTTTGATATTCATGGAATGGTTTATCAGCATGTTGTACCTGCACACACATCAGTAACTGGACAGGGATGTCCTGAAAACATTGCAAGTCCATATCAGACGCAAAGGACCACATGTCCGTGAAGCAGGCTGGATGCTGCACCACGATAATGCTCAGCCGCGATATTGCCAATGTTGTTGCTGAATATCTTACAAAAATCAACGTGAAGTGCATCCCTCATCCTCCCTATAGTCCGGATTTATCCCCATATGACCTTTTTCTATTCCCTAATTTGAAGAAAAGCCTTCGTGGGAAGCATTATCTATCATCAGAAGTAGTGGTGAAGGCTGCGGAGGCGATTTTGAAGGATCTCTCAAAAATGGTTTCCAGCATGTCTTTGAAGACTGGCAGAAACGCTGGGACATGTGCTTCGCATTCAGGGGAGACTATTTTGAGAAGGGCCATCAAAATTATGAAGATGAGTAAAGGTACGTTGTCAAAAAAAAAAAGTTGTGGTCATTCTTAATTCAACAGCCCTCGTACTTTGTCTTGGTCATAGTTTAACCACAGTGTGAATGAATAATTAATTTACATTGATTGACCTTATAGTTAAAGTATGAAGCAGGGACTTTAAAGTACTTACAGTATTGTAAGTCATAATTAGAGTATATTATATCACAGTTTGAGATCTTTGCTGATTACCAAAGTCAGTTGGATAATTCAGTCTCGCCACCGCATGTTAACACGGTAGCATAGTGGTTAGTGTATCACACGGAGCCCGGAGATCTGTGATTGAGAGCCTGGCTATGACTTAATTTTTTGATAAGTAATTTTGAATGCGATATTTACAGGAAAACATGCATGCCTTCGCACTTGGGAGGTATCAGTCCTTTCTGACATAAATCTAATCTGAAGTTCTTTCAGAAAAAAAAGCTACCAATTACAAAAACGCCAGTATTGTTGCGGCCGGCGTGCACAAAGGGACAGCGCAACGCGGAGATAAAAAGCTTGCCGAAGCAGATAAAGAAAAGGAAACCGGGGTTAGTTCTTGAGAGTCGAAATGGAACTTGATAATCGTGCGCCTGCAGCTGTTTTGAAAGTGAACTCTTTTGTTTGTGGTCGACTATCTTGGAGATTGTAGTCGTGTATGTTACGTAATTCTGCTACTGTAAGGTTTCACCAAAGTGTGTTTCTACGCAAATAAAGAGCATTTTGGAATTTCTGCAAACTGGACTTTTAATTCTACGAACCCACAAAAGTCAACGTATTCAAGCTCTCATTCTGTAAGAGCAACGCCATATACAGTGCGGATAGACATTTCAATTGGCAGCCATTTTCTTTCCCTAAAAAGCTCTCTGGTAGTTAGGGACGTTCTATCTAGGTCAACAAGCGACCTTCACATAGATTGTGTTTGATCGGATACTGGTTTATTAGTCCTGCACTTTCAGCTGGCACCCAATGATTTTAGATGTTTGGTTTTACCAATTATTTCTTTAACCAAAGTCGAGATAATTTCGGTATGGAGGTCTAGTATTTTTTTCATATTCATCTCCCAATGATCGTATTTTCAAATTATATTAGTAGAGCATATGAATATAACAAAACATCCCTTCCACCTTTGTAAATTTCAGATCTAGTTACTGGCTGGATCGTTATAAAATAAGTGTAAAAGAAAGAAGTTAGACATTCGTCACTCGTACGTTTGTATAATTAAAACGGTTGTCTCATCCGTCTATTGGTGGTACCGCCACAACCATTTACGATGTACTTTCTTGTCTGAAGTGTGTATTTTATTTACCATCACAGCACATAAACTATATTGCCAAGCGAAACGACTGTATCACTGGCAAGGCCAATAAAATCTGTACACATAAAAGACCACCGCCGATTTAAATGGAGAAACAGCTTTTCGTTTAAAACCAAATTATGGCCACATGCGTCAGATTAATAAACCGCGTAAAACATGTGGCAGTGCTACTAGTTAGTACGCCCTAGTTTATAACCCATAGCTGGAGTTTCGCGTTTTGGAGATAAATCTGTCAAAATCACTCCAGAGTACCAAAGTAGCAGAAGCATGGTAAGAAAGAATTTCTCTACACAGGAGAAAAGGTATACATTAACGCTAAGAGGTATTGTGCTCATTGTTTCATGTATGTGTAAATACCTTTGCACTGCCTTGTCCTTAGCTTTTTAAGATTTGGCTTGCTTGGAATTTTAGAGGCGATTGCAGAGTACAACACATTGTATGCTTAGAGCGCCGTACTACTTCAACGATTTAGGTTGCAGTTTTCATTGAAGTTAGATTCCCTTTAAAGGATGACCAATTAGTCATCTTTACCTATTTACGCGAAATAATACCAAGGTTTAAGGGTTTCTCGTTTATTCTACCCCTGGAAGTACCATCACCAAATTTAACAAGAACGAAATGGAGGAATTCCTAGATAAAAAGGGCCTTAATATGCGATAGCAACGAAATTTCCCTTCCGTTCTTCCTATAATAGTTTCAGAGCAGCGCATGGGTGAAATTTTGCTGAAATTACAAATCTGTAGTTTTGTATGTGATAGGTTTCCTAATTTCAATTTTTTTTAAATTTACACGTGATCTTTGCTGTATCCTTACTCCTGTAATGTAAAACGTTAAACTTGAGGACTTAAAGTTAATTTTTCTCTGGTTTTATTCAGTGTTTTTCACCATTCATAATGCTATAAGCACAAAATTATAATTTTAAATCTCAAATCTTCAGGAGACCTTCAAAAAAAATTAAATTTTTTGTGCAAAAGCATTTAATTTGAAAAATGTAATTGTTATATATAAAACAAGTGTTTTCTAGTACGTAAAAGTAATTTTATCAATCTCAGCAGAATAGTTTGTTGATATTGCTCATACTAAGCTGAAAATAAAAGTTGTTTTAAGTGTTTGATATAGTTTTTCTATTTGTTTAATTAATATTATAGGTATTTGATAAACGTTGACAATTAATATAAAGAATATTGGACGTTCTGCAGATATGCATTCCCTTTAAACATGAACATAAAAGTTGATTTTTTCAGGGTTTTCTGAGGCAGTAATGCTCGATTTGACCAATTGATGTTAAGACAACACGAGTTTAGCAATAGTTATACTGTCCTCCTCATGAGAGGAGGCTTGAGACGCAGGGGGGTTGGAGAAGTTTCCCACACCATCCCTTGACCCACCATGTCAGTACAGTTACAGACCATTCAAAAACATTCTGACATCTTCTACTTTTGTGAACGATTCTTCTCGGTTTTATAGTGCACGAGATTTAACTTGACTCGTGGTTTTTAGAAAGAGAAAGAAATACGTACTGACGATCTCTTTCTAACCCACCCCTCTTTTATGACCTGCCAGGCAGGGCAGACACATCAGTGGCGGATGATTCTTCTTCGTCCTCCAAATTTGGTCCCTGTTCCCTTTCTTCACTGTCAGAAATTTCAAAATGTTCCTCATGTTCACAATCGGAATCATTTTCTAAATTAATCATGAAGCTATCACTAATTCCATCTATTAAACCATCCTTTTGTATGACAACCTTGATAAGTTCTTTCTCGTACTACATCACGTCATCATGGACTAAGGCATCAATGCTCTGGTTCCCTGCCACGGAACGTACTCCGGATCAATCCCATCAAGAAAACTGTTCAATCATTTCAACATGTTCATAAACTCCCTGCCGGATTTATTCGGACACTTTACCTACTACACTATCCAACAATACTTTTACGTCACTAAGTTTAAATGATATGTTTTGGGACATCACCTTTTATCTGTGCCCGTATAAGTTCTATAGCATTAAAGAGTAATGATACGGAAGTTGTCGTATTACAGCGTGGCCGTTCTGTCAGAAACCTTCCTCCGCGTGCGTTCTTTATAAATCTAATTTCACTATGGTCGACACAGATATAGCTGCCTTTCTGCATTTTAGGGCCTCACGTTCGTCTATAAAAAATTTATGGACATTGGTCACAATTTCCCTGCATCTGATCTTATAGCTGTTCACTTTCTTCCGACACCTCCCAGATCTAACAGAGACTATTAGCACTATCCCATCATTATGTTTAAAATAATAACTAAATTGTCAAATTCTAAAAACATGTTTCACATTTCCAACACGTTAACAACTGATACTTCAATAGCAACACCACTGATGCCTGCTTGCGCTTACCCACATACCACAGCAGGTAACTAGGGAATACAAAAGTGCTTCAAAAGGGACTGACCATTTCAAGGAAAGAAACCCAGCGGCCCTGTTAGGCAAGGATAGTGCAAAAAGTGCCAAGTTAAATCTCGTGCACTATAGTGTACAGAATGAATAGGGCGCATGGTTTTTTTAACGGTTCTGCTCCTTGTGTAGCAGGCGTTCTCTTCCACACACATTAGCTGTCCTCCCATTGTAAGGCAGCACATACCTTTTAGGGACCTTCTTTGCGTTGGTGAACAGTAACATACATTGCATTTTCCAACAAGGTTAGCTTAATACTCGTGTTAAATCTCTTGTTAAACTAACAAGCCAAACTTCTGTTGTAAAGGCCCTTAACAATTGTAAATAGTTAAGAAAGCCGGCGTGAACTCAGCTGTTGATGTCGATTTGCTATATTTAAGATCGTCTAAATGGCATTCGTAATAGAGTACGACCTATGAGGAGAAATTATTTTGAGAAGCTAACAGAAGAAAATTTTCTAAGACTGTCGAAACAAGTTGCTATGAAGGTTTTTTGCGGAAGTACAAGAGAGGTTAGAACATGCATCGAAAGGAATATGCCGATCTCGCCTTTGCTTCAAGTATTAATAACTGCGAATTTTATAATTCTCTGAATAATGTGGATAATACACTGCTCACCTCCCATCTTGAAACGCTCAAGTCACTCGTCACCTCTGCCTTCACCTCGATTTAAATTTACATAATACTGACGAAGTTGGTTCATACTTGTAGTAGTGAATTAAATTCGTTTCCACTCTTTTGTCACGTGACATCTTTCTCTTTTACATTCACCGCTTCCGTCCTCTTATTTTCCCACCATATTCTTATACTTCGTCACCAGTTCAATTAACAATTCCTTTTCCATCTATAAGAAATTTGTCCCACGGCTTCTCTTACCATTTTGTTCATCCGCTAGTTTTTCAGCTGTGTGCAGACGAAAATAAAAACAAAAGCGCCTCGTAGTACGTTCAGAAAATAATAAGATTCATCCATAGCCTTCTATAGCTGTAATATTTACAAGTCTCTTGGCGTTAACACGTCTTCGTTAACATTTTCAGAAAACAGGTTGGTGAAATGCACAGGAAAGCTTTGTTAACGCTATGACAATTGTTATCCAAAATTATCATTTGCAGGCAAAATTAAAAAAAAATATATAATGAAAAAATGCCTATACATGTGTTACTAAATTATCATGGGTTTAAACTACTTTCATTGCAAAAGAAATGTATATCTTGAATTCACCAAAATAATCTCTGAATTTATATTCATTCTGAATGATTTTAACTGCTTAGTCGTGAGATAGTGTGATACCGAAATTATTGTTTGCAGGAGCAAAGAATAATGATAGACGTCGAAGGAATGTTGATTCTTTGTGAGACCAAGCCCCAAGGCCAGTTTAGTTGGGGAAACTGTTTATAACAATGCCATGAATGAAAGGAACAGTGACCTTAGAAGGTTTCTAAAGGAATTGTCACTTGACATACATGAATAGGGTATTCTTCGGATCGTTTACAATGGCGACCAAAACAGCCACAAAAGGACTTTGTTTGGTTTGGAAAAGGAATTTGGAGAGTGAAAGTTATATATAAAGATACACACGCGCGCAAAGGTGGTCAGCACTCTTCGGCTTGCCGCCGATGAAGGCGGGTGTGCGGCTAGAAAGACATCATAAACATTTATCCGGCGTGTAGCCGATATCAGGGAGAGTCAGACGTGAAGCCTAGGAGAGCGGTCAACTTGTTCGGTCTTGAATATTCGTCAGGTCATCAAAATTTATCGAGAAATATAATTAGCATTCAGTCACTATAAACCGTGATTGGTAACCCTCGGTCGGCAGCTTCCATTTCGAGGTTTGAAATAAGAAGCAGTGAATAAATAATTTGGAAACGGGCATTCCAGTGTTGTAAATTTCCTTCTCACACACATCCACGCATACCCTGAGAGAAACCTCATTGCTCGCCGACTTCTGTGTACACCCATAAGCTATACTGCTTCAAACTGGCGTTCCAACGTGGAACTTGTGTACACCCATAAGCAATACTGCTTCAAACTGGCGCGCCAACGTGGAGCTCGATAAGAGAAGGAGGTTCGGCACGATAGGAGAAGGACGTTCGACAACAAGTGGAGCCGGATACGAGGAGGAGGTTCAGCCCGATACGAGAAGGAGTTTCAACCCGACGACGAGGTTCAACCCGAGAAGGAGGTTCAACCTAGAAGGAGTTTCACCCCGACAACGAGGTTCAACAGTAGAAGGTGGTTCGACAGGAGGACGGTCGACCCATCAAGAAATTCGTCAACAGTTCGACTGTAAAGAAGAAACGAGGCCGGCATCGTCATCAGTGACATCATCAGGAGCCAGTAAAAAACAATCAAAGGTACAGAGTGTTAAATTATATTCTAGACTACTGTGAATGTATTTAAGGAGTGGAAAAATGCTGAGTCAAAATTCTGTAGAAAGCATGGAAGTCCAGGAGGTTGATGCTAGTAGCAGTAGGCAGGAAGTCGAAGTACCAGAGTGTAGTAGAACGGCCCTAAATAATGTAGAAAGGGAAAGAATTATGTTAGAGGAAATGAGAAAAATGTTCGAAAGCTTAAGAAAAGACAATGAAAGTTTTAGAAAAGAGATGAAGGATAACAATCAAAGTTTAAATGAAAGTTTAAGTAAAAAGATAAATGATAACAGTCAAAGTTTAAAAAAGATAGAAGGAAAGATAGAAAGTGGTTTTCAGAAGTTAGAAGCAGGACAAATAGAACTAGGAAAGAAGTTAGATAATCAACAACAGTCGTTAGAAAATTTCGGGAAAGTTAGTCAGGAAGTAGAGAACGTAAGGGAAGAAGCTGATCAGGTAACAGACAATGTAGGAAAAGATGTTAGTGAGGAGACGGAGAATGCTGAAAATGAAGTTATGAATCTAACTAATGAAAGGTCCGATAGTAAAAACAGAAAACTGAGGGAGGAAATCGTACAGAAATTAGATAAAGAAGGAGAAATGGCTAGAAAAGAGTTAGAAGAACCTAGGAGTAGACTAGAAGTATCAGAGTGGGAAAATAGAAAACAGACGAGGTGTTTGGAGGAAAACAAAAATCAAATGAATGAGGTAGCAATAGAGATCACGGTGACAAATGAAACATTGAAAATCATGCAAAATCCAGGGATAAACGAAACAGAAATATTAAAATATTTCGGGCAAGGGGCACAGTTCCATCAGAATATGCCTAAGAAAGATAGAAAAAAAGATCGATGTCCGATATCTAAGTTAAATTTGGAAAAATCATGGGGATGTATAATAAATAAGTCCTTTATACACGGAAAAGTCCGCAAAATTCTCTTGTATTTCGAAGTACGTTGTGGGATGATGAATTTTCTTGTAAATGGTAGGAACTTAGGCTAAAGTGTTTAAAATTGCCATAACAAATTGTAAAAGGAGAAGAAACAAACTTGTAAAATGTATAGGCTAAGTATAAATAGTGTAGTGTAAAATGTATAGGTTAAGTATAAACAGTGTGGTGACAGTGCAGTGAAACTTAAAACTAAACAAGTGAAAAGAAAAATATAGTAATGAAAATTAGAACACTTAAAGACTTTTGAAAATAATATTTATATAGAATCATAAAGAAGTATTCGGAAATGTATAAAAAAATTTAATCAGTTAAAAAAATATCAGAACAATGAAAGACTTTTGAAAAGAATATTTATATAGAATCAAGAAGAAGAACTCAGAAATGTTGTATACAAATATAATCTTATGAATGTACCATTGATTTAAACATAAGAGTGTATATTGAGGAATTGTTTCAAGTGTAACAACAATATGAATTAATTTTAAGTAGATCAGATGGAGAAAAAGAGAGATGAGGTAGATTAAAATATTTTCCGAGTAATGTTTAAAAGTTGAAAATTGCAGAACAGAATGTTGGTAAATATTAAATGAAATGTTGTTATATAACCATGTGAATAATTTTCAGGAAATGTCATGTAAAAATTAATGTTGTGAAAAGAAATTGTAAAACAAATTGGAAGTTGCTGACAAAGGTCTAATATTTTGCGTTATATTCGGGCAAGACATATATATTATTTCATTATGGGATAAAACAATATCTATGGGGGCATTTGATACCGAAATTATTGTTTGCAGGAGCAAAGAATAATGATAGACGTCGAAGGAATGTTGATTCTTTGTGAGACCAAGCCCCAAGGCCAGTTTAGTTGGGGAAACTGTTTATAACAATGCCATGAATGAAAGGAACAGTGACCTTAGAAGGTTTCTAAAGGAATTGTCACTTGACATACATGAATAGGGTATTCTTCGGATCGTTTACAATGGCGACCAAAACAGCCACAAAAGGACTTTGTTTGGTTTGGAAAAGGAATTTGGAGAGTGAAAGTTATATATAAAGATACACACGCGCGCAAAGGTGGTCAGCACTCTTCGGCTTGCCGCCGATGAAGGCGGGTGTGCGGCTAGAAAGACATCATAAACATTTATCCGGCGTGTAGCCGATATCAGGGAGAGTCAGACGTGAAGCCTAGGAGAGCGGTCAACTTGTTCGGTCTTGAATATTCGTCAGGTCATCAAAATTTATCGAGAAATATAATTAGCATTCAGTCACTATAAACCGTGATTGGTAACCCTCGGTCGGCAGCTTCCATTTCGAGGTTTGAAATAAGAAGCAGTGAATAAATAATTTGGAAACGGGCATTCCAGTGTTGTAAATTTCCTTCTCACACACATCCACGCATACCCTGAGAGAAACCTCATTGCTCGCCGACTTCTGTGTACACCCATAAGCTATACTGCTTCAAACTGGCGTTCCAACGTGGAACTTGTGTACACCCATAAGCAATACTGCTTCAAGTGTTACCAAAAAAAATGTAGGTTTTACTAAAGCACGTAATTTATGTGCGTTTAACCATTTTGAGAACCTTTATTATAGCTTTTATTTTCCAATATTAATACTTTCTCAAATGGTGTGAGAGAATCGTATTTCAAAGTCACTGCATAGCCCTTAAAAATTAATTATCGCTTAAGTTTACAGCATTTTCCACTATGGCTACAAGGAAATGCGTAATACTCTTGTACAAATTCATGAAGTAGAAGAATAAGGTTTGTAAGAGTAGTTCATACAGAAACGAGTAGAAAATGTTGCATTAATACATCAGTGCCCGATTTCACCAACAGATGTTAAAATCGACGTTAAAAAATGTAACGTAACAATTGTAACAGCGCTAAAACTAATGTTAAATTTCTTGCATTTCACCAACCTGTTTTCTTAAAATGTTAACAAACCTGTGTTAACGCCAAGAAACTTGTAAATATTACAGATATAGAAGGCTATGGATGAGTCGTATTATTTTCTGAACGTACTGCGATGCGCTTTTGTTTTCATTTTCCTCTGCACAAATGGCGGATGAACAAAATCATAAATAAAGCCGTGAGACAAATTTCTCATCGACGGAGAAAGAATTGTTAATTGAAATGGTGACGTAGTGTATGGATATCGTGGAAAATAAAGAGTACGGATGCAGTGAATGTAAAAGAGAAAGATGTCACGGGGAAAATATTGGAAACGAATTTAATTCAAATGCATATGTCACTACTACAAGCACCAAACAACTTGTCAGTATTACGTAAATTTAAAACGAGGTGCGAAGGACAAGTGACTTAAACGTTTCAAGACGGTAGGTGAACAATGTATTATTCACATAATTTAGTGAATTATAAAATCGCAAAGGTATTAATACTTGAAGCAAAGGCGAGATCGGTATATTCCTTTCGATGTATATTCTACCTCATTACTACGTAAATTTAAAATGAGGTGCGAAGGACAACAGATTTGAACGTTTCAAGACGGCAGGTGGACAGTGAATTATCCACATAATTCAGTGCATTATAAAATCGCAAAGGTATTAATACTTGAAGCAAAGGCGAGATAGCCATATTCCTTTCTATGCATGTTTTAACTCAGTATTACGTAAATTTAAAACGAGGAGCGAAGAAGGGCAAGTGACTTGAACGTTTCTAGACGGGAGGTGGATAATGTATTATCCACATAATTCAGTGGATTATAAAATCGCAAGGTTATTAATACTTGAAGCAAAGGCGAGATCACCATATTCCTTTCTATGCATGTTCTAACTCATTATTACGTAAATGTAAAACGAAGAGCGAAGAAGGGCAAGTGACTTGAACGTTTCAAGACGGGAGGTGGACAATGTATTTATCCACATAATTCAGTGAATTATAAAATCGCAAGGTTATTAATACTTGAAGCAAAGGCGAGATCACCATATTCCTTTCTATGCATGTTCTAACTCATTATTACGTAAATGTAAAACGAAGAGCGAAGAAGGGCAAGTGACTTGAACGTTTCAAGACGGGAGGTGGACAATGTATTTATCCACATAATTCAGTGAATTATAAAATCGCAAGCAAAGGCGAGATCGCCATATTCCTTTCGATGCATGTTCTAACCTCTCGTGTACTTCCGCAGAAACCTTCATAGCAACATGTTTCGACAGTCTATACCTCCGTAAAACAGTTTTCTTCGGATAGTTCCTCAAAATCATTTCTCCTCATAGGCCGTACTCTATTATGAATGTCATTTAGACGGCCTTAAATATAGCAAGTCGACATCAACAGCTGAGTTCATGCTCGCCATCTTGACTATTTACATTTGTTAAGGACTTAACATCAGAAATTCGGCTTGTTAGTTTAACATGAGATTTAACACGAGTGTTACGCTAACACTTGTTGGTGAAGTGCAATTTTTGTTTTAACTATTGCTAAACTTGTTAAGTTTTAACATTTGTTGGTGAAATCGGGCACAGATGTTTCCTCTAGAATGTTCTTATTTTCGTATGGTTTCCCAGTCATATAAAAAGCAGAAGGAAGAAGATGATTTAGAGCAATTACGTAAGTTTAAGTTCTGTATTTTGCCATACCAGTATCTCAAGCGTAATACTTAGTCATTTTCTAGGAAAGAAACATGAGAAATGTACTCCAAGTAAAGCCAATTCAGAGTAGAGAGTTTCGTAAAATAGTAATGTTTATACAATTTATTTCGCAAATGCTACATATTTGATGCTTATCCATGCAAGATTTTATTAAGTTCAGGCGAGCGTACTAGAAAGTAAAAAAGAATACATTATCGCACGATGTTGGTGAAGGTCACTTTTAAAACGGGCACTTGATATGGTAGCGTCAAAACGACGATCCCTGTGTAATCCAATCGCTGTAACGGCCCACGCTTTTGGGCGTTGAATCAGCTTACTTAGGAATTCCGTCCGTTCCGATCAAGGTCTCGTTTAATTTTCCGAACAATATCGCGTCACAGTGATTACCTCACCGAAGAGGTCGCACGTTGGAGCAAGGTGCCGACCAACCGGGAGACATGTGAGGAAGGTTAGTTCGCAGACGCTATTGCCGGCGGCCGCTCTGCAGAACTTCCGCCACGCGAGTTTGCGCTCAACGCATTCGAACGTAAATCGTGTCAGTTGTCGGTTGCTGGTGAGAGGATAAAGAAATGTGGCGTGTAAGTAAAATATTACTTTTGTAGTTGATCAGCATTTATATTGTGATAACATTATAAAAGCAGACTTCATTGTGTAATCTCGGAAGCTCTTGAACAGAATGTGGCTGTTACTTAAAACTTAGCAGTTCTTCCTGGTGGTTAAGGACTATGTAGTGTTTCCCAAAAACTTAAAATTTTGATGTGTCGCCCATATCGTTTTTATATCTAGTACTAACTACGAAGGCTTACTTTGCTACCTACGTCATGCTAATCGGAGTAAAACTCTTGCAGTGGCATACGACCGACTTGCTGAACTTTTCTTCCCTTAGGAAATGCATGATTTAGTTTTAAGGTTTGGCAGAACAGAAAAGTTCAGTTCATTTGGGTGCCGGGTCATAATGGTATTGTTGCAACTTCGGTTCAAAGTCTAATCCTATGGAAATTATCTTTTATATTTGTACATGTGTAATAATTCAGCTCGATTTAACTATCTTTTACATTTTATTATATTTTTACGTGATAATTTCTCAGGTAAACTTATTATCGTTCACAGCTCATACTTCAATTTATCCAATGCGTTGTCTATAGTTTGTCCAACGGGAGAATAAAGTAAATGTCAAAGAAGCACGTGCTAGAAATTTGCTGATTGGTTTTAATGCTCCCGTGTTCTTCCACAATATAGTTCAGCAGGTTATTATTACCTTTTGGCTTTACCTGCTTCCAATAAAACATTCAAGTTGTTATAATATCGAATTAACATTATAAGTGATTACACTAAGAACAGTGATTCTCAAAAGTACAAAAATGCATTGATTGATGCTGCAATGAAGATGGCAGTTAATCTCTGGTGACGACATTGCTTTTTACATGCGCATGCGCGATCCCCCGTTGGACATAGTATAGGTAATCTGTTCCTTAAGTTGCTCGCCTCGGTGGCGTAGATGGTAGCGTGTCTGCCTCAAGTTCAAGAGGTCCCGAGTTAGAATCTTGGTCAGGGTGAGTTGTCTGGATAAGGTTTTTTTCGGGTCTTACCTTATCCTGAAAGATGTATGTCGGGTACCTTTAAGCTCCATGGAACCTGGGCTCATTTGAATACCACTTTTCCCAATTCATTCGTTCGATTTGAGTTAACTAGTAGGACGTAATTTTAGAAACAAAATGTTCCTTGAGTTGGTAGTACGTTTTTTTTTTCTTTGATATGAAATGTTATTCTTTTATTGTGTCTAAATAATCAATAAAAGGCCATGGTTGAAAGTGGATTTCAAAAATGAGACAAACTGTGTAAATGTCGGAAGGTTAACTTTGGCATTATTACCCATCTCCGCCCCCCTCCGCCCCCTAAAAATTGCAGAAAACCGTATTTTACAACTTATAATTGCTTCACTGACTGATGAAGCTAGCAAATAAACAAAACAAGTACTGGAAAGATAGTCAGACTGAAAAATTCAATACCATAGCCGGGATTTGAACCACAGATCTTCTGGTTGCCGTTCAGCCGCTCTAACCCTTAGTTACTATGGCCAACATGCCGACATGACATTAAATTCTCCAACTGACTCGTGTTTTTTCCGGTAAACTACTTAGGAGTTCTCATAAACACATGAGACAACTACCTTAATGGCGACTTACAAAGAACAATTTGTGAAAGAATGTGAAAAAACAATTAATTTCCAATAATTGATCTAATAGTGGTCCGAACTATAAAGCCCGGGCCTTAAAGTACTTACAGCATAGTAAGTCGCCATTAAGGTAGTTGTCTCATGTGTTTATAAGAATTCCTAGTGGTTTACCGGGAAAATACGAGTCAGTTAGAGAATTTAATGTCATGTCGGCATGTTGACCATAGTAGCTCAAGGGTTAGAGCAGCTGAACGGCAACCAGAAGATCCGTGGTTCAAATCCCCGCTATGGCATTGAAATTTTCAGTCTATCTTTCCATACTTTAGCCTACACACGGCCAGTGTGAAAGAACAATTAATTTCCAAAACAAGTACTATTCGTGCACGTCTGTTGATTTAGCTTCAGGTGGCATTGTTATTAATTGTATACAGCTCTGGGACGTATGTTATTGTTATTTTACAAGTTTCAGCAATGTTTAAAAATGGCATATGCCACATATGTACAAAATTATTAATTTTGTTCATAGGATTTCTACAGACCTACGACCTAGTTTTGCAAAGATTCTATTCCCAAAATAAAACATATTTTAAGGCAATCCTACACTGAAAATTCCAACTTCTATAATAATAAACCTAGTATGAAAATTTAGCCACATAATTAGAGTATCATTTTAAACTTGCATGCACATTTTCATGTTGCTACACCAAATATTTCATTAATTATTGATTTCTTTGTGAAAATACTATAAAAATTATTCGCTATATAAAATGTTCTATGCGCCAAAAAATTTGAACTTTTAAGTTGAATTTTTGTTTTCGACTAGTACAGAGCAATTTTAAAAGACCCACATTCTTATTTTGTTTTCGTGGAATATTCTTGTAGCATTTGTTCTAAAATATTTTCCATGTGTTAGCTCTAAAAAATTTGAAAATATTTACATTTTTATTCCTTAACATCATATAATTTTCAAAAACATGATTATTAACAAAATGGGGGAATGTGAAGTTCATTTACATAAGGATCTATCCTGTAAGTTTCACCGACTTATATTAAAAACTTTGACACGTAAGGCATTTTGTTACTTTTAGGATTGTCAAAGGTCTCTTTAAATTGTGACGTGATGGCCTAAAATGGTGCAAATGATATAAATAGCACGCCATATTACTACACACCCTAAGGTACCAAAAAATATCAAAAAAAAGAAGAAAATGCCAAGATTTTCAACATTTTCGGCGAATTTACAGTTTAGCCTTGCCTTAATACTTGAATCATAAAAAACTGTTGAATGATAGCTACTGCGACAAGGAACTACCGGAGGTTCTATTGGGTACAGCAAGTCACGCGAGAATGACGCATCAGATTTTTTTTATCTTGCCGGAGGATATCGTTAGTATGACTCAGGAGTAAGTTATTTCTCGGTGCTTTTCTTTTATTAACTTTTGAATGCTGCTCCACGTGTATGTAGCGAAGCATCTTCTTCCCAATTTGAAGTCATCTCTGTATTGAGCCCGCCTCGGTAGCGTAGATGGTAGCGTGTCTGCCTGACGTTCAAGAGGTCCCGAGTTGGCATCTCGTTCAGGGTGAGTTACCTGGATAAGGTTTTTTCTGGGGGTTTCCCTTATCCATAAAGACGAATGTCGGGTAGCTGTAAGCTCCATGGACCCTGGACACATTTGAGCATCATTTCAACCATTTACTTTATGCAGTCCAGTATGACCTACCCAGTTTAAGGGCGTTTAGAGGAGCTTAACTTTCCTTTGTTGACAGTTGTAAATTTGGTACATTAGTTTATTTTTAACAATTGAAAATTGAAAAAAGAAAGCTGTTGTTGAAACATTAGCTGTGGTTAAAAGTTTCATTTCCCTGTCTTCAATTGTTTCTGAGAGAAGGTAGATCTGATTGAAATAGTAAAATATTTTGAAAAACTTTATAGTGGATTCCTAGACCATATGACGGATATTAATTAATAAAATGCATTCAAATTTGTGATTGGGTTCATTGTTTATTTAGCAGGCAGATTACACGTGGATGTAATTTACATGTAATTAAAATTTTGTTGCTATTAAAGAAATATCAAGGATATATGGCAAACTCATAAGGACGTAGTTGGTGTGTTGGTTATCATAGCTCACTGAGTACACATTCAGCATGCTAAACGAAGGTTTCAATATCAAGCCTCTAGGTACACATAGGTTAGTTTTGAAGTAGTGTACTGATTGATGTTGATCTAGCTGCATACATTTGTCATCAAAGGGAAGGCCATGCAGGGAGCGCATAGTAATGGGGGAAGTGCGGAAGAATTGCATGATCCATTTGTTTGTAGTCCTAAAGAGTCTGTCCGTGGAACTAGGCATTTAAACATCCCTAATCCACCGTACCTACGATCTAAGTATGCAACTGAAGCTTCACCTACTGCTTAAGTTGAATCTTGATGACTCTGCAAAAGAATTAGTCCCTCTCTGGAAATTTATTATAGGATAATTAAGACTAATTTTAAGAGATGAGGCAACATTCCACGTTAATGGAAACGTGTAGCAGCATAATATTAAGAGTTTGGGAAGCAAGAACCTGCATGCCATTTTAGAAGTTCAAAGAGACACCCCCAAAAGTAAATGCCTATTTTTCCGTATCGAAACGTCAAATCTATGGCCCTTTTCTTATCCCCCTCCATAGAGGCCATTGTTAGCAGCCCAATTTAGTATTGACGTGCTTACTGGATGGTTATTTCCACAACTGGAAGTAGTAAGAAGGCAATGAATTTATTTTTCAACAATATGGAAAACTTCCTTAATGGTATAGGCAAAGTATATGTTCGGGAACATGAATTGGACGTGACGGAAATGATGCCTTCTACAGGTGGTCGTCGAAGTGAACTGACTTGACGGTCTGTGACGTCTCTTTATGGGGTTTTATGGATTATATAAAGGATTGTGTATATGTACCCACAATGCCGAAAAACCCGTAAGAAGTGCAGTTAGTATCGCTGCTGCCATCCAGTCCATTTCATCAAGTATGTCGGAACTTGTATGCTGTGAATGGTGGGTTTTAGTCGTCCTGGCGGGGGGGGGGGGAGGGCACATTCATTCTCTAGATCGGTAAAAGATTTATAAAAATAAGACTAAACATTTCTTTCTAATGTCAGCAATTTCATCTCTCTACCATTATACAAAACAAAGTAATATCAATTTAAAAGTATGACAGTATACCTAGGGACGCCTTGTATTTTTAGCTTGCTGTCAAACATTATTCCAACCAGAGCAACACAGCCACAAAATAAGTTGCAATGAACATTTTCTTTTTCAAAATGTTAGGGCGTTCATAACATTTCTTAAACATATATGCAAATGACAAGACAAAGAAAGTGTACCGTTTTTAAGAAAATCCGAACAGATCAGTTTCTCTTCTTTTTTCTAAGAGTCGTCCAAAAGCACTATATGTCATTGCAGATTAGTTGTCCTGGCAGTGTTGTGTCAATCACAGGAAACACTCCGCTCCTTTAAAACGGAATTTCTTTCGTGTTTCAGAAATCTAAACTGTACTGGACCAAGTGTATAAATAGGGCTGTTTTCGATGTAAATGACCAGTGACTTGAGGGTTGGTGCGTGGAAGGAACTTAAGAATAGGAAAATCTGGTGTCATCGGAGAAGTTGGCTCAACGGACCGAGTAGAAGGCTGAAACTTCAATTCTCGAAAACACTCCTGTGTCAATGTTTAAAGTTTTTTGCTGAGAAGCACACTACCTCGGCAGCTAATCTAGGATAAAGAATTTTTAAATCCCTTCAGATAAGTGCATTGATCGTCAGTTTTATTCAGCGATGTCAACCTTGTCTCGTGTATGAAATATTTTCCCTCCATTCATTCTGTTAACCAAGCATTAGGAGAGTCCCATGAATGCGAAATAACGGGCCAAAAGTTGGTAGTGGTAGATCGGTCTTTGCCTCTTTCACTTACGTTTGGGTATCACATCATACAAAATACCAACGAACACAATGCTCTTTCAAACTGTTAATAAGGAAACAGGAATGTAAAAGGTATATATGTGTGTGTTATACCTATATACAGTTGCTTAATAAAGTTCACACTGATTATTATACTCCATGAAATCATCATGGAAAACTCAGTTCATGGTCAAAGCTGATTTATATAACCTGTGTAATCCTGCGTTCATCGCAGTTAGGATATATAGACAAACTGCACCTGTCAGCTATTGGAGCTGATATGTATGATTGGCTGTGACAGGCAACTACTGCAAAACTGAGATATGCAATTTATTCTGGCAAGCATGAACATGAACAGTAATCTGGTGGAAACTATGTAAAACCCCAAGAGACAACATGCATATTCTCTGTTTGTATACGTTACAACACCTCCGTCACTCAATCCAAACAAGCAGCGTTTCATGCATGAATAATTCTTCCCCATCAAAAGGTAACATTAAGCACTTATCTGATGTGACGACTCAAAAGGAAGCAATCGGGTTGCACATAATACTAAAAAGCAATACCGTCTTGAAATGGAAGGCCACATCTAAACTTTCAATCTTTGGCAGGTTAATAGTAATCTGTAATACGCTGATGCGATATTACGCATAAATTAA
Source organism: Mantis religiosa (assembly GCA_030765055.1). NCBI lineage: Eukaryota > Metazoa > Arthropoda > Insecta > Mantodea > Mantidae > Mantis > Mantis religiosa. The sequence goes on from CM060952.1 coordinate 168,156,024, forward strand.
ATATTTGGGTGTATTCAAAAAGCAGAAATAGTATTCAAGTACTAATTTCAGAAGCAAGAGGTATAAGAACAATGTGTTTTAATGAAGTTCGAGCTATTTGAAAGGGTACAGCCAGACTGAAAAATGTAATGCCATAGCCGGGATTTGAACCACGGATCATCTGGTCTCCGTCCAGCCGCTCTAAACCATTGAGCTACTATGGCCAACATGCCAACATGACATTAAATTCTCCAACTGGCCCGTGTTTCTCCCGGTAAACCACTTAGTTCTCATAAACACATGAGACAACTACCTTAATGGCCACATACTATCCTGTAAGTACTTTGAGGCCCGAGCTTTATAGCTCGGACCACTATTAGGTACAATTAATGGAAATTAATTGTCCTTTCACACTAGCCATGTGTAGGATGACTATGAAAGGGTAGAGCCAGACTGAAAAATGCAATGCCATAGCCGGGATTTGAACCATGGATCTTCTGGTCTCCGTCCAGCTGCTCTAAACCTTAGAGCTACTATGGCCAACATGCCAACATGACATTAAATTCTCCAACTGGCCCGTGTTTTTCCCGGTAAACCACTTAGGAGTTCTCATGAACACATGAGACAACTACCTTAATGGCGACTTACTATGCCACTACTTTAAGGTTCGGACCATTATTAGGTACAATTAATGGAAATTAATTGTTCTTTCACACTATTATGTGTTTCAAATAGGAAGTGTTCTGGAGTCCAGCTAATCAGATGCCGTATCACACTCAGCGTTGCCAGCTTGTTACCCCACTCCTTTTATATTTCTCTCTCTCTCTCTCTCTCTCTCTCTCTCTCTCTCTCTCTCTCTCTCTCTCTCTCTCTCTCTCTCTCTCTCTCTCTCTCTCTCTCTCTCTCTCTCTCTCTCTCTCTCTCTCTCTCTCTCTCGCACACTCATACAACATGCAGGTCTGCTTGGCGCTATATGTAAGGGTAAGCGAATTATATTTTACAAATTTTTACAATGATGCAGTTGCCAAAATCAAAATTGGAAAAAGCATTTTCGCAAATTATATATATTTTTAAATATTATAACTGTAACTATAGTTTATGAATTACCTGCTTTTCTAATCCAAATGCGGCAAACACTTGTTTTACCTACACCACACGCTTCAGCAGTAAGCCGTTGAGCATTTTTTAAATGGAGCTGATTTTTATATTCTTCATTGCCCAATATTTTTGAAGAACGTGTACACCTTAAAAACAATACTTCGATCATGACTTCGCAATAATTGCCTTTTTGACTCGCCACTAAATTCACCGCAAGAAGCCATTGCACTATTTAACTCTTACTGTACTGTTGTGTAAAGAACTGAATGATATTGATCTGAACTCTCCAGAGTAAATACACACTTCTTATCCAGCATTCATTCATAAACATAAGCATACAGCATTCCACAGGCTAATAGGAGGTGAAATGTTTGCTCTTTCTCGAATTTAACACCTTGATTTATTCACAGTAATTCTTTTATCACGTCATGTCAGAGTTTAAATTTCAGTTCTGAGTAATGAAAAGTATATGTACATACACATCAACCACCTTGAACTCTCTAGAGTAAATAGAGTTTACGAACCGTTCATTAACAAAGATATAATGTGACCAGACACGTTCTGCCAGGGCAGCAGGAAATTTATTGTTTCCTCTCGCTCGAACTGGATTATTCAAAGTAATTCTTTTATCACGTCATGTCAAACATTTACGTTTCAGTTCTGAGTAATTACAAATATACGTACACGCATACATGCCAACCAATAATGATATTCATACAGTGCTTACGTCGCGATTTATTGTTAAAACACAGGTAATAGTGTTTTATTTATTTGTATTAGAAAAACTATTTGAGCTAAAAATATGGGGTTTTCATGTTTATGTTACATTACTCTACCTTCCACATGGATCAGTTTTGGTGAAATATGAATTTTTGTCTTAGCGCGAATAGTATTTCATATAGATTGATTAGGTTGGCGCTCCTCACGCACCACTTAGCGGGAATGCAATATGATAACACCGCAGAACTCCGATTGGTTGTTCACCTAGTAGCGCTCAAGGACAAACACCTTCCCATTTGAAACACGTAATAGCCGTGTGTAGGACGACTATGAAAGGGTAGAGCCAGACTGAAAAATGCAATGTCATAGCCAGGATTTGAACCATGGATCTTCTGTCTCCGTCCAGCCGCTCTAAATCATTCAGCTACTATGGCCAAGATGCATGTTATATCTTAACAAACACATTTATGCGACGTTCCGGTTTTTACTTTCTAGTAGTTGAGGTTCGATTACACCCAAAAGTTAGAAACCCAGATTCCAGTGAAAATACGCGTTTTGCTTTACCAAGAATAAGATCATTTTTTGAAAAAAGTGTAAGTGTGAACATAATTCAGAAAGAAAAGTTGATTATATCTCAAATAGGTATTTAATATTAACAACCTCTAAAAATGGAGAGGGAAATTTTCAGAAAACTCCCCCAGCCCTTTACATGAAAACGTTTTCGAAAAAATTGACTCTGGCGATTCTAATTAAAGTTTCACAAGTTTAATGACAAATTAAAGGTGTATCTGGAGTTGTCTGGGAATAGCCTCTGAAATACTCCTTCCGAATTCATTTGTTTAACTGGTAAACCGTAAGAGATGGATAAAATCTTACTGCACAACATGTATCGATGCCATCACCTAGTCACCAAATCTTAAGAGATTTGAGAAGGGCTTAAGTATTACCTTATTCCCATTGCATCCGTAAGGAAATAGTAATAAAACGGTTTCTATAAATGCTTTCTTGATTAATATGAAACATACAACGAGCATTTTAAAAAAATAGTTCCTTCACAGTGAGTCTAGTCATAGGAGTACAGATCATATTTTTAGTTATTTTTACACATATATACGAATGATTGCATAAGTGTACCTTTTCATTAAGTTCGCTTTTATTTATTCATTCATTTATGGAACCTGAAAACACAATATTTCGGGGGAATCTAGAGCTGCTGGGTGGTAAATAGTAGAGAAAAAAATCATATCAGTCTCTTATAAGCCCTTCTATAGATAAGCTATTTCATTGTATTAAAGAATGTTTTCATATACTATGAACATTGACCTTGCACCTGTTTCTGATAAATGAGTGCATACAAACATGGGGATAGATAAATTAGACTTTTCTCATGGTACTTGGAATACGATTCAGCACCAACCACTATTAATGCCTTCATTGACAGATTTCAGCTGATGAACTTTCTGCTGTCACAAGAGAATTGTGGTCTAAATTGCACATTCAGCTGCCACAGTCATTACTCCTGTATTGCCGTTTACTCTGGTGATCTCAGAGGTCATTCGCGCTGACAGGGAATATACCTTGCTGACAAGTAAGAAGTTCATCGCCCACCTGTTGACATACAAGAATTTGCTCACACGACTTACTTTGCTTGTTATTATTTCACACGTACCTACAATCTTGTCAATTAAAGTGCCTAAAGGGCATGCATGCTAAGTGAAAAATGCCGAAAAAAAACAGAGTTTTTTACTCTCGCATATTGGTGGGTATCAAACTGTTTTTACTAAATTACATTAAATGATTTAATCACCTTGACCTTTTATCTGTTCGACACACATTTTGTAATAGATTTTAAATTATCTCTCCGAGGCTGGAAACTTCAAAACATCGTGCAGAACTGGATGACATTGTAATATTAACTCACGTTCAAGAAAATTCCTCCATCTCAAACTATCCTTCTCCTAAAAAATGTTTGAAAATTCTCATCTTCTTAACTCATAATATATAGATTTTGATTAAATGACATTTATTTGAGATATTTTCATGAAAAATTAAATATATATCAAGAATTTTCTGAGAATAGACTGTGGAGCCCTTTAAATTACAAACATACCTGAAAAGTAATAAAAAACAAATCGAATTTAATTATTTAAAGGTAGGTTCTTAAATTTACGTGTTTAAAGAGGACAAAAAAGTATAAAATAATTTATCCTAGACCCATATAGATTGCGCTGAAAATTTGTAATTGTGAATTTTTAATAACTTTTAATAATTTTTAATAACTACACAGTAGGTAATAGTAAAGACACAATTTGCTAGTGAGTTAAGTTAGCTATTCATGTGTCAATTATATTATTTTCTGTTGCATGCAGCCCACGTTCTTAGATTTAAATTTTAAAGCATTTTAACAAATATTGACAATTCACGATCACAAATTTTGAGTGCAATCTGTATGGGAACAGAAATAAGTATGGGGTTAAAATCATCTTCGTTTTGAAAGGGTGGCATATTGAAAGTTTATATATATAATATGCCGTGGCATGGCTAAGTGGTTAGTTCGCTTGACTCTCACCTAGGTGACCCGGGTTCGATCCCAGGCGACCGCAAAGTGGGATTTGTGGTGGACAACATGGTGCTGGGGTGGGTTTTCTCCGGGTCCTCCGGTTTCTTCCACCATCATTCCACCAATTGCTCCATGATTCATATCTTCATCGTTCCAGGCGTTGAACCGACCCCTCAGGTATCTCAGGTCAACTGCTTCGGCTCCCTCGCCCTGGGGGAATCCGAGCGACCCCTAGGACCACCATTGGTGAGGAAGGGAGAAAAAAGAATATATATTGTGACTTTGTGGGTTCGCGAAATTAAAAGTCCAATTGCACAAACTCAAATGTTCTTTATTTCCACCGAACTAATTAGCGCACACAATTATAATTCACCAGTTCGTCCGTCACAGGTCCATTGCACGCTCACAGTTACGTACAACTCCTCTGATACACGTACACCGTCTTCCAGTCCGTCCACTCACTCGGCGCTCCTCAGGACTGCTCGCCAAGAACTGAACGGACTCACCAACTGCAGCCCCTTTTTATAGGAATATCGCTGTTTCTGGAAGTCTCGCGTTTCAGTGAATCACCCCGATGGTTCTAGACGGCAGGGGGAGGGGAAAGAGATGGCCAGTGATGTTTTTCCAACCATCCCTTAGTTAGTGCTATAAAACAAGGTTACCATGTTTTTTTTACAAAGAAAAAAACATAACAGAAAAAAAAAAAACATGGTAACCGAGATTTCCTAAACAACGAAGTTTGTTTGGGATAAACTGAGGATGAAGACAATTTGCCTTCGAAATCAATTTTAAAAAGAATAAAGAAGTATTAATATCAACTTCTTAAGATAAGCGGAGATTCATTAACAAATATTTTTATTTGTGTAATACTTTCTTTGTTTATTCTAGATAAGGTGTAGAGAAAGTAATCATTCATACAAGATTGTTTTGTTTTCTTTAAGGTCTTACCAAAATAAAGAAAACTTAATTGGCCAACAATGAACGTTTATTAAATGTCTAATGACACGTAAGTTTTATTTTTATGTTCCATTTATACCTCACCCCGCCTTAACTGCAATGGTCATATCGGCGGCCGTTCTCCTTTGGAACATATGGAAGGTGGTAACTCGTATTCGTTGGGTTTTAATCATTAGATCACGCACACATTCACACTCTCATTCATACTTCCAGACTGTGGGGAAAATGAGGAATTTTCTTGGTCGGAGAAAAATCCCGACCCCCACTGCCGGGAATCGAACCCGGGACCTCTAGCATAATAGGCTAAATGGAAGTTGTTTTCTCAATAACTGTACGCATATTTGCATGCCATATAGATACCCACCTCTGTAGCGTGGTGGTAACTTGTCTGCCTCACATTCCAGAGGTCCTGAATTCGGATCTCAGAGTGAGTTATCCGATAAGGCATTTTATGAGATTTTCCATTATCCTGAAAGATGGATGTAATTTTAGGCTCCGTGGAACCTGGGCTCATTTGTGCATTAATTCACCCATTTCATTAATCGTCCAATGTGACCTAACGTCGGAGAACGTTTATTTTAAAATGATGACGCCTAGATATTTTTAAGAGAACGATTCTGTGTGATTCTTATGGTTTCCCATTTATGCAAATTTTAATAAAAAAAAAAAAAAGAAACTGCAGACTGTATAAATAAATTCAAAATACATTGCTTTTTACTTGCTCCTTTGCGTGGAATTGTTCAATATCTTAAATGCAGTTTATTTTAACCAAAACACCAAGAGTCTACGTTAAGAAAAAGGGATGGGAAACGAAAACTATGCCTACTTTGAGTATGATTTCGGCATTTACCAGTTGATATTTGGACACTGTTATTTGTTTTTAACTTAGTGTAAAAAAATCGTTTGTTTCTGTGAAACCTCGAAATCAAATATTCGGATATAATGCAGTACTTCCTCTACTTCAGGGTTAGAGAAAGGTTTATTTACATTTGGATTGCCGAGCACTCCCCAAAGAAGATAAACCTCTTCCATGTACCATGTTTATTGCTAGATGACCTCATAGAGCTTCCTGAATCGTTTACATAGGAAGACATTTTTGCACATTTGTTCTAGATATGTATCTAACCTGTGAAGGAAACAGAAATAAAATATAATTTACCACAGCAAAGAAGGTCTCCGGTAAATGAGATCCAGGGGGGTTGAACGTTCCTACACCCTCCCTCGAGGTTTGACATACCATGTCAGTTCAGCTCCAGACCATTCAAAAAAATCCTGACAGCTTCTACTTTTCTGAACAAATCTTCTCGCTGCTGTCATTCCACTTCTACATTCAGATTAATCTTATTTCCAAAAAGGAAATAAGATAGTTCATGCATATCTGCTCCCTAAAAGCCATTAGAATAATAGAAAAGGAGGAAATGATACTAATCCAGGGAAGGATTACTGATGCCATAACACAGGACAGTTTGTTACGGTATTGTACAGAAGGGCATCTTACGACGATCTCTTCGGTCATCTGCGTATTCATTTAGGATGAAATCAATTAGATTTAAAGGGATAACAGCTATGACAAAATAAAAGCGTAAGTTATTTAGAATTTCTACAAATTAATAACTTCCAACATATTTGTCATCTTCGCGTGTTTGACAATTCTAGAAACGTTCTTGAAACATTAGCTTTTGTTTAACCTCGCAGTGCCTGTTATTTTACCCGACAGCTTTAGCCATTATTCCAAACAGTCATAAAATATTACCAGGTTGGGACTAATTGCATGCTGGTGGTTATAATTTTATGCAGAGCTTCCCACTGAAGGGTTTCTCCGTGCTCATCCGCCAACCCACGAACTTTGTTAACGCCACAGTTCCCTCAACTTCCTGCGGAATATCTTATATCGTGGGCTATAAAAAGCCGCGGATGAAGTATGCATTCGCTACTTCCCTTACATTTGCTTTTTATTTACCACTTAGTAAATAAGGGTGTTAGGTATGTTAAAACTCTTACTCTCGCATGACTTTCTCCACATATTACAAATTCACAGGCTTACCTTACATGGAGGTGAAAGAAAGCGACAAAGTGACGTCATTACCATCTAAGACAATAGGTTGGGTACCACTGCACTTCTCATTTATGAGCTAATGACGTTACCTTGTCGCTTCAGTCCACCTCCGTTTTGTGCACGAAGCATTTTCCTGTTTCTCTCCTGTAACCAAGCATTGGAGAGGTTTGTTGTTGAGTCTCAAAATTGATCATAGCTCAGCGAAGAGTAGGTACAGGCAAATCCAACCTCCCTCCTTTCACACAAGGTTGGGCATCTCTTAAATTTGGGTCTAGCCTTTGCCTTTGTGGGAAGTCAAAAGACTGCATGGAGAGCTATGACTGCAACAGTAACAGCAACATTCAATAAAGCAAACTTCGCTATCTCTTAAACAAAAGGTGTAGAAAATGAAGAGAATTTTGCACATAGTTTAGAGAAATTTCAAGATTACATATATTTCTATCAGTTCCGCAGATAATTTAAATACGCATCTTAATAAAAATAATTGATCATTTATGAAAAAAGTTAATAATGAAAGCTGTCAACAAAGATGATTTGAGACAGGAGGTTGGTTATTTTCTTTTTCAATCCTAACCTAGTGAGCTTAGACAGCAATTCAAATATGAAGCTTGGCGCTTTTCCTACTCTTCGCTTTTTGAGCTATACTATTGTGCAGGCCTTGGGATCAGTACTCACAAGGTGTCTCCCTTCCTTCCTATCAAAGCAGAATGTCAGCAACCCAAAAGGAAAAACCAGTAATGCTGTGTGTCAGTTTTTCCTTGCTAATAGCTACAGTAGATAAGAAAAGGACTACTTTAATCATACCTTCGGAGCACACTTCCCCAGTTCTGATAACGCGCACTAATGCTTGTTAATAAATGTTTCCTCTACATTCTGCAGCTTTAATCCTCATACGACCAATGGGGGGTGATGATTGAACTGAAAATTATTTAGTAACTGATCTGCTATAAGATCTAGGTATCTCGTATAGGTCTCAGTTCCATCTATCACTTCTAGCCAGTTAGCAAACATTTTCCTTTCCGCGTACTTAAGAGTATTCCCCACCATGACTGCTGCTATTCACTCAGTGTTACTATGATATAACATTGTTTGCAGTTAACTTTCCAGCACGTTGAGGAAGTGTTGCGTGCATTCACTACTCTGAAGTGCAGGAATTTGCAACGAGTGGTTGCACGTGGCCTTCCTGATAGAGCTTTTGACTTGCCACTTGTATTTCATCAGAAGACAACGACACATATGTCCTTGGTTTCCGTGAAAACTACCATTGGCTTCATTTCAACCTTCACTGGAGCAAAAAAGCGTGACGTCATATACGAACCCCGGATGTTTTCTTTAAATTATCTGAAAATTAGTTTCACCACTCCTGTGCGTGAATAGCATTTAAAGTATTTTTTTAAATACTATCCAGGGCAATTAAAACACTGCCGAGGTCTGCTTTCAGACTAAGTCATGAATGAATATCATACCACAGAGGGAATTAGAGCAGAGCAAGATACTTGTAAAAAGTTGCACATTATCTGGTGAGAATTCAAGATTCCATTAGGATTGGAGGCAGGGATTTTATTCCTTTCAGAGAATCCATAATAGGCATATAAATATGCCCATATAAAAGCATTGAGACAAAAATATCAATACCGTTACATGAAGACATCATGGGTTGGTTATTAGAAAATGATTATTAAATGGATAAATTAAAATATAACGCAATTTTATATACTCTCTTTTAATAAAGGTACTGTGGAAGTCATATCAATTATTTAATACGTGGAAATATATATTAAGAGTTCAATAGTTAAAAAAATATGGGTAATCCTATAATTTAGCTTTGTTCATCACTTCTACTTTAAAGCGAATTACAGGAAAACAAATGCAAACCTTATGGACAATTTTCAGAACTTTTTTTTCCTAGAACTATTAAACAGTAATTTGAGATGTTTTACTTCGTGTAAACTTGTAGTTTCAATAAAGTTTAAAATAGTTCCATATCGGGACAGAACTTCCTAACAGCCACCTGCATACCGTGAGGAAACGGCTACGACCAGATAAAGCGTAGATTCACCGATATGACGTGACTTACCGATTATGTTGCTTGTGACTTCATTTTTTCCAAGTTATAAGACTGATTCAGTGACACATGAGATTTGAAATATCGTGTTTGTAAGTCACATATGAGGGTGTATTGAATAATACAAAAGCATTTGAACAGGACTATGTAAAGTCCTGGAATTCTTCTGATGCATCTGTTGCGAAAGATCGCAGCAGTATCGTGATAGCGTTGTTGAAGCTATGTTGGAACAATTTCCAATATGCAACAGTGCTGTCATGTCACTGTGAAAGTAGCATCAAAATTGTTCTCACGATGATACGCCTGCTCTCAAGGCAATATCGTAAGAACATTGATATCGTGAGAAATGGTGTTTAAGAACAGTTCGTTTTCCGACTTAAGGTACGTACGTCATAACATGCACAGTGAATGAAGGTAGGTTGCAACAGGAACGGTGCTGCATCCTGTTTTAATTTAGACTCTTCCTGCTTTTCTTCATAGACAAAATGACATTCCATCCTCAGTTTTAATGAGGTCTTAGAAATTCCTCTTGCCTTTAGGTTTGTTACCTTATGTTTTTTTTGTTTTCAAGCTGAATCGCTCTCTCATTCTTGTATTGTCTTTATTTATGCAGTACCTAGATGTTTATTTTCGTTCCTGAATCGAGTGCATGGACAGCGTAACTGAGAAAACGAAAAGTCTATTAAAAACTAGACTTGGTATTTTAAATTGGATGTGCCATCGGGATCTTTAAAAAAATACCGCTACCCAAAACTGCCCTTGATATTAATTTTTTTTTTCGTTATTAAAATAATTCTTAACAGCTTTGATTAAATTACATCTATTTAAGTATTTGCATGAAAAAGTGTGTCTTGAAAGTTCTGGGAATAACCAAGTGTTTCATGTTTTAGAGGTTTATGTAACTGGGAAACCATCTTACTATACAGCAAATGAACACGTCGTTAAAGTACACTATTGTTGTTAAATAACATGTATTGTGTCGTTAATCGTTTGCAATATATCCTTTGTATTGGCTTGAATTTTCAAATACATGTCATTTTTAATTAAAGTTGCTTTTCTTTTTGTTTTCGTCATACAAAGAGCATGGAGCTTTAAAACCATCTCATGGTGACAAACTCTTCAAAAATGTGACTACCACTTTATCTACTAGCGAGGAGGCGTTCCGGAGAAAAATGCAAACAGACGTTTACTTGAATTTATCGCACCTACACGCAGACTGTTTGAACACTGAGTTTAGGTGCAGTCATGTCTTTTGGATAGCAACGTGTCATAGATCCGCAGGCGCGAAAAATTTATGTATATAACCTTCAAGAGGTCCCGTGTTCGAATCTCTGTCAGGGTGAGTTACCTGGATAAGGTTTTATCCAGGGTTTTCTCTCATCTTTGAAGACTCTAAACTCTATGGACCATGGATTCATTTGAGCATAATGTGACTTTTTGGGTTCGTAGAAATAAAAGTCCAAGATTCAGAAATACAAATAGTTCTCTATTTCGCCCGAATACAGTTATTACACTTAGAAATCATAGCAGGATCACGTACCACAGACAATTATGTAACACTCGCTACTCGGCAACTTGCTGTATAAGCCTCTCTCTAGAGCTGACTAAGAACTCCTCTGATACACGTACGCAATCTTCCAGTCCGTTCACTAGCACTGCGCACTTCACGGCTGCTCGCCAAGAACTGAGAACTGAGAACTGCCTGAGTCGTTTAATGCGTCGCTTATATAGGCAGATAGCTGCATCTCGATGCTCCGCGGCTTGAACAATCATCCAGATTGTTCCATACGTTAGGGGGAGGGGAAAGATACGGTACAGTGGCTCGCGATCTTTTCTAACCATCCTCTTCAGTGAGCGCCACAAGATAAATGGGTAAGCGTGGCCTAAATGCCTCCTGTCCCCCACCCAGCGGCCAGTTGGTCGTGCCTTCCGATAAATTGGTGACAATTTCACCCATTTCATTCATCGTCCGATATGACTTGACGTTGGAGGACGTAAAATAAAATAAAAAATAAAAAAAAGACCTTGAATATTGATGACAATGAGAAAGAGGAGGGAATCGAAAGTAGATGCTGCTGAAGAATTGTCTGGGATTGTACCTATAGTACTTTAAATAATCCTCCAGGAATGTGTAATCAAAGTCAGAACTGTTGTTTATCTTTTGTTTCTGTGGCATGCTTTGTAATTTGTAATAATTTGTGTAATTTACGTCCTCCAACGTTAAGTCATATCGGGCGTTGAATGGAATGGGTGAAATGATGCTCAAATGAGCCCGGGGACCTTGGACCTTAGAGTTACCCGACATTCGTCTTTCAGGATAAGGGAAAACCCCGGAGAAACCTTATCCAGATAACTCACCCTGACCGAGATTCGAACTCGGGACCACTTGAACGTGAGGCAGACACGCTACCACCACGCTACCGAGGCGGGCGTGGCATGCTTTGATTAGTATATCATTCAGTAGCTGTTTCGGGAGACGGAGGGAGATATATTTTATGTAACATGATGTACACTAAAACTATGAATGTGTTTATTTTTTAATTATATTTTCGTTTAGATTCGTCATTATTAAACTAACATGAGGTTGTGTTTCCTTACTAATTTTAGTAATGATATCTAAAACTATATACATAATTTTGTATAACTTAACATTGTGATGTATATAAATCACAAGTTTATATTACGACAGTGGCCTATTTGTAGAGATTGATCACGCGTCAGAAAATTAGATGTTTTACCATGTACTTCCTATAATTACATAAATTATTTAACAAGAAAAGCTTTCCGTTAATGCCGGAGGTTTTTTGTAACTAGAAGAATTGACAATTTTTGGGAAAAGGAAAGCATTACTGAAATAAGAAGATATAGGTTAATTTTGTATACGATAATAGCGACAATGACATCTTTGAGTGACGGAACATTGCTGCTGATACATTTGACATTACGCCTTTGCCAGTTGAGTAAATCAAATTTTTAGAAATTATTCCCTTTGTATAGATTTATTACACTAGAAAGGTTGCAGTTACTAATTTAGTTCTTTCTTTTCTTCCGTTATAGAAACTGCAGAAGATAGAGTTGCTTAGCCTAATTTTTATTCTTTGAAAAATATTTCAATAAATTTTTACGGGGATACATTTAATGCATTTATAATCATTAAGGTTATTTTTTATTATGCATCTGTGTTCCGTATAAAATTGACTAACCTTGCATATCCAACACACACAGCATCCAAGTGCTGTATTTGCTTTTCGTTCCTTACCGTACGCCAGGTTAACTAATATTCCACTCTTTATCAACTGGGTAAGAAACCAACGCAGCGCTGGTTATTGAAGGTCAATACGCCTCAACGCTCCATCGTGTAGGTGCCATGCCTACAGTGAAAAGTGTAAATGTGTAACGAGTGTCTCTGGATTGACAAGAAATCGTTGAAGACTAACTTTTAGAAGAATGGGTAGAGATAGTCATTAGAGTGCAACACACGATATTTGAGACGTACTTTATTTTGAAAATTCTTGTATCTGCTGAACTGCTTCTATAATAGACATTTAATGAAACATGTAGTACCCGTTATCTATCGAAAGAAAACACACACACACACACACACACACACACACACACACACACACACACACACACACACACACACACACACACACACACACACACACACACACACACTCTCTCTCTCTCTCTCTTTCTCTCTCTTTTCATTTTCACGAAACAGATTTTTGGGGTTACATTTGGTTATACTTGTTTCATTTTCTTTGCAAGTTTGGTGCTTACTTTGTAGTTTGCGCGCACTCTGTCTCTCTCCCTTTCTCGGTTTGTTTTGAATAGAAACACGACTGCGAGAGTAATTACAAACATTTCTGAAGGAAACCAGACGTAATCCTTTGCATGCAATGAGACTGTTGAGAAACCTGTAATATGCGAAATGGTGGTAACAACCATGTGTATTTGCAAAATAACGAAGTAAGAGAATATATCACATTGTGTTTCAATAAAACATGGAAGAAGCTTCTCACCTGTAGTAATGCATTCAGGAATAGAACTCAGGTGGCTTCCACACTTGTATTTTTATTCGTCATTTTTTAACTATCTCGGAGACGATGCTGCATCACATTCCTACTTCACTGATTTTGAATGTCTTGTTACACATTCTGGGACCACATATATCACATTTGATATTCCATACCACTGAACTTCCATATTTGCTTATCATCCCCATGTGGGAAAATAACTTCAACATTGGAGGTTTCTTGTTGTACTGTATTTTGTATTAAGGCAAAGCTACACTGAAAATCCCAAATTCTATAATAATAAACCTATCATTATGAACATTTGGCCATATAATTAGAGTATCATTTTAAACTCTCATGCAAATTTTTATGTTGCTACACCAAATAGTTCATTAATTATTAATTATTTTTGTGAAAATATTGTAAATTAAAATTGTTCTACGCGTCAAAAAATTTGACATTTTAAGTTGAGCCTTTGTTTCTGGCTGGTAGAAAGGATTTTTAAAAGACCCACATTCTTATTTTTTGGAATATTCTTGTAGCATTTGTTCTAAAATATTTTCCACGTGTTGCCTCTCAAAATTTTGAAAATATTAACTTATTTTATTACTTAACACCATATAATTTTCAAAACATGAGCATTAACAAAAAGGGGGAATGTGAAGTTTTTTATTTACATATTATGGACCTATCCTGGAAGTTTCACCAAGTTAAATGAGAAACTTTGACGCGTGAGGAATTTTGTATACTGAAAACAGAAAAAAATGTTTCTCAGAAAATAAACGTTAAAGTCATGATTGTTACTTTTAACTTTTGTTAAAGGTCTCTTTTAAATTTTACACAAATAAAAATAATTTGTAAAATAATCTCCAATTAACTTAAGAAGTTGATGTTAATACATTTTCAGCATTACCAACATCTGAAGACGAAACAAACCTTAACACAGAATCAATTGCCGCTATGTCAAAATTCATTACGCGATGTTTATTTTTTAAAATAAATATTTTTCCCACACTATTAACTCTATGGGACCATTTAATTGTTTTAATAATTTAACTTCGGGATTTATTTCAAGGTTAAATGACCAAAAATGGTCCCATAGATTTATAGAACATTTTCGGCGAATTTTCAGTGTAGCAAACGTAATGTAGAAATCAGAACGAAAGAACATTTTCGTAAACTTAAGTATAAATAAATTGATAAATCGGCCGTAGCAGATCATTTTTGGTTATTTAACCATAAAATAAATCCAGAAGTTAAATTATTAAAACAATTAAATGGTCCGATAGATTTAATGGTTTGGGAAAAGATATTCATTTTAAGAAACAAACATCGCGTAATGAGTTTTGAAATACCGGCAGTTGATTCTGTTTTCAAATTTGTTTTATTTTCATATATTGGCAATACTAACAAGAACATATCAACGTCTAGTGTTAAGTAACTATGGCAACAGCTATGTTTTTCCAGTGAAGATGTGAATCAATATACATGGAATTGCGACCCTGGAGAATTTATAAGAATTATCATATTTCTTATAAGATAAGTGAAGTTTTGAGTTACAAATTATTATATTTGTATATATTAGTTTGCTTCCCTGTTAATATCTTCATATTTTACGTATTTATTATTGACTTCACCAGTTAGTGCAGAACGTTTCTGTCCTTAGGAGTGTCGACTCATTGCACTGTTACAAGACAAGAAAGTTGTAGTAAACTTGCATTATGGATTTCAGATAATATAACTTCAGTCATAAATCAGTCAAGAGGGTCTCATAACTTAGACAACTACTACAATGGGCCATAGGACTTTGAAAGACATTAAGCACAAGGAACTTCACACTAAACCTGTTTCATTGAAAAGAGTATCTTCTAAAATATGTGTAATATAGCAGCTCTCTTCGTTAAATTCTAAACTGTTTCCACTTTTCTAAAGAATGGCATTATATTAAGCTGGAGCAGTTTTGTTCATCTGGTAATAGTAACAATTAGAAAGCAATTATACAAAATTAGCCTACCTGCCTCATGTCAATGATCGAAGAAAACCTATAATGTAGGATTAGGTGAGATGTCATTTTTATTTTTGAAAGCTGAACACGATATTCGTTTTGTGTTCCGGAATCATTCCTCCATTTGTTCATTCGCATCTTCCGTAAATCCTGGTGGTTATATAGGTCACTGAACTCTGGAGAAAGCTTTTAAAATCTGCATTGTCTGTCTCTTCCCATCAAGGATTTAAGGTCACATTTCATTGTTTTGCAAAACAGAGAAATCTGCTTATTTTTAATTTCTCTTCTACACATAACAAGAAGGGAAATTGCGAGTATTATATTCCACCAAAGAAATTCAATGTCGAGACCTACATTACTCCCTGAACCAATAAATTAATATAATTATAATGAAACAACCACTTGGCTCTCATCAAGGGGCCCGGGTTCGATCCCAGGCGACCACCGTTTATGGTGGACAACATGCCGCTGAGACGGGCTTTTTCCGGGTCCTCCGGTTTCCTCCGTCAGCATTCCACCAATTTCTCCCCCTTTCCTATTATTCATGTTGCCCTCATACTATCAACCGGTTCCTTTACCTTCACACTAGGCATTGGGTTGATCACCTATTGTATTCAAAGCTTCGGTTCTTCAGGCTCGACCTTGAGGTATACAGGAACAAGAATTTCCTAACACAACGATAGTGGGGAAGTTAAAGAAGAAGAAGAAGAAGAAGAAGAAGAAGAAGAAGAAGAAAACGAAACAAATTAATATGCGTAGAAATATAACACAAAAGAAACGAAGGTTGGTTAAATACGAAACGCAGTATTTAAGCCCTTCAAATGATACAACACAAATTTTGAAGAAAATTCTTCCATCATAAATTACCCTTTACATGGAAAATTTTTTATTTTTTATTTTCTCCTTTGTCATGAAAAATTTAGATCTTCAAATAACCTGTGAAGTCCTTACTCTGAATGTCATTTTTGTAGACTGTAAACTGCAAAAGACAACATCTTGATACAAAAATATTGTTTAAAGCACACAATTCCATTTCCGACTTTTTTTTTACATTTTAAAATCCCCTTTTTCTATTTATTTTTACTTTTGTCAACTGCATTACTGTTTCTCCCTTTCCTTTTTCATTATGAAATGTGTAGTGTTTAACGCCTGCTTTTCCTACATACGGCACCGCAGGCGATGACACTGATGATAAATGAGATGAAAATGGAGCACCGTTGGAATGAGATGGCGGGCGAAACCGGAGATCCCGGAGAAAACCCGCTCCAGCGCCGTGTTGTCCACCACAAATCTCACTTTACGGTCGTCTGGGATCGAACCCGGGCCGCCTTGGTGAGAGCCAAGCGGTCTAACCACTGAGCCACGGCATCGTGTTAGTTCAAAGAGAACAGAAATTCAAATTCATTACATAGCGACCGCCTTTGAAGATATTTGACTGCTGCTGCTTTAACTGATATTCTTGTACCTATAAGACATACTAAATGAACAATACATTTTTATTTGTATTAACAAGTAGACAAAAGAATAAGCGTTTATAACAATATGTGCAGAAGAGGGATTAGATAGTAATAAGTTTTTTGGGAGGCTGTTGGCGATAAAGCTACAGAACTCGTTTACTGCAGTTACATACAACATATTTTACAGAACATTTTAAAATAACGCAGTTATCCCTTCCTCAAAAGCTTCAGAAATGTTGTAGCTTGTCGTTCACGAATCGGTATTCACTTTGCCATTGCGAGATTTACGGAAGGTTAGGGGTGGAGACATTTTCGTCACGTAACAGCTGCAAATCAACCATGCACATCAAACGCTGCAAATGGTCTCAGAGAGGGAAAGGAAAGCAATAAAAAGTTTATAACCTCACGTTAGAGTAACTACTGCTGCCAGTGCACGTCACTAGACCTCATTCCTAGTTTAGAACACGTAAACCTTGATCATACTTTCTCTGGGGTCAATCCACTGTCTTCGTTACTTGAATAAATATACCTGAGTTTTCAAGTGTCAGCCTTGAAAGACATTAGTTACAGTGCATATAAGAAAAGCGATTCACAACCTATCAGTTTTCTATTATGATCTTTTCTTTCCTGCTGGTGACGGAACTTCCATCGTGGAACACTTCGTATCCCGTCTCCAATATGTTGGTCTTCGATGAACCTACTGTCAGCTACTCCGATGGTGAACAATGGGTATGCGTGGGTAGATATGAGATTGGACAATAGCAGTTAGCTAATACTTACATTTAATGGGGGCTAATAACCGTACGTGCTGACTATTTGAAGATAATGCATTAAAATGCTTCGAAATCTTCTTGATATATTGTAAATATTAATTTCTTGCGTACCAATGCTTATCGGTTTAAAAATAACTTTCTATAATAACGATGAGAACTGTTAAGTTGCAGTGAGTGAAATGCAGCGTGCAGTAAGATTACGTTTTTAACGAAGTTGTCAATTAATAGGACCATTTCGGCGTCGTCGGTGACCTCGAAATGCGTCGTGTAATTCTTTTACATGCCACTAAATCTATTGACAAGGGATTATCACTATAAGCGCTTTTAAGAACCATCGGTCTCGGCCAGATTTGAAGCTGTAATCTTGGATTAGTAGACCAGTGCCTAATCAACTGAGCTACTCATACCGTGAAGTTCTAGGGGATTGCTCAGATGGGATTTACATGCTTTGCGGAGAGGTTGAGATTTTCTGTATAAAGGTTCAACTACATTACAAAATACCGAAACTACAATTTAGACATGAAAGATTTACTAAAGTAATAGAACATACACAAGTGGCCACATGGCCAGTACCTGCGTTATAAGCAGTGGACCTACGTCCGTCCTGATCAACAGTTGCTACATAACAGAGGCCAGTTCCTTGTACAAACTTCGCCAGAGAGAAAGAGGTCTTGCAACATGACGCCACACACCAAACTAGTCAAAAGATGATCCAACATATTTGAATTAAAGTCACTTGTGACAATACTGACATCTACTCGGAGGATTCTCTTGCACCATCTGCAGTCATATTTAACCTGAACGTGGTCCATGGTGCTATGGACTGCCGATAATAGACCACAGAAAAAAATCCGTATAGCTAACTGCAAAACAAAGGAAAATCCGCGATCTTTTGTCATCTAAAGTCCCAACAAGTCCCCTCTTACTATTGCAAACTTCGGAGCTTCTCGTTCGTCTACCAAACACTCGTGTTCCTTTCGATTCCTATTATAAATTTTGGAATCTTGTCAATTTCTAGACATTTGGACCTTAAGCTAATGTATTTCTTGCCTGCATAATTCACTGAACTCTTGATTACCTTAGCTATTTTGGATACAAATGCTATGTAATTGCCTTTTCCTCAACACCTAAATTGCATAGCTAAAGACCTCTTCTCTGGACAAACTTCAACTTTCGGTTCTGATTTTATGCGTTTAATTTAACACAGGAAAATTATTTATTCTAACTACTTATCTCGCCATTATTTCTTCATACCATCATTAAACTTCACTGTCAATAATTCCTGTTATCACGGTTTAACATGGGTCAACACATAATATACACATGTTTCACTCTGCGCCTGACAACTCGTGAACCACCAACTGCTCAGGGTGTATTTTTTGGGGGGGAGGGATCTTAAGAAACTGCCATCATTAGGTAGATATACAGCCAATGCGGCACAGAATACGAAGTCAAATTAGAGATCAAAGTGCAGTGTCATTCTTTGTGCATATTATTCCCACATCTTTCTTCACACTCGTCTCAGATATGGAAGGTGAATGAGTTGATAGCTGCAATAGTTCCTCCCCCCTCCCCTTGAATTGAAAGAAGAAATAGAAAATTCGACTGTAACTATAACTATCTCCAGGAACGAAAACACAGGAATTGCATTCACCATATGAACTTAAACGGATTTGGTGAATGTCATTCTTTGTGTAAATAATTCGACTTTTCGACTTCCGACTTTCACAGCGGACGGATCAACCCTGATGATGCTAGGTGCAATTCTGGAGAAACGTCGGTTCACTCAAGAACTTGACCTTTAAGCCAGGAACACAACATTTATCTTTGTGTAAAGAATTGCAACATTATCCCAAAGGCTCTCATACGATTGAGTAATTACTATGGTAGTAATAAACGAAGTCAAAAGAGAATGGAGGACTTCTGATTACTAATAGGGACACCTCTGACCTCGAACACTCGAAACCTCACTAAAACATGCTTAGAATAACAAATGACTGTTAAAACAGTGGTCTGTATAATTTCCATGCAAAACTACTGGCACTATTATCAGTTCAGTAAGCAGTATAAGTTGTATATCAAAAGGTTCGCTATTTTGTAAGACTACAATGTGCCGAACCACAAGTGAAGATACATAATCCTTATTTTATCGTCAAACTACACTCTGTGATTTACAGTAAGTTTGCTGCATCAAAGTGTAAACTCATACTCCAATATACTTGGCGAAATGCAGGTTATGACACTGATATGTCCATATCATATGCAAATGCATTTATTGTTGCTTTTCACATTGGACTGCGTGAATGCGAAGGTGATTTGGAATGTGATAACGTGGCTTTAGTGAGGTGTGGATATTCTCCAACTCTTTGTGTTAACCACTTCATTGACATTCCACATCTAAATTTTAAGGACTAAAATAATCACTATCAAGTGTGTAGTATATTGTGTTTGTGCCATTATAAGTACTTTAAGTAGAGGGTTTTTAGCACTGTTGATGAAACTGTAATTATACATTGACGTCCTTGAATTACGTCATCTTGTTACTTTGTTTCTCTCTATTAAAATGTTACTTGAGGCAGAATGCAACGCTCTGCATAGGAATGAAACAGACCACACTGTTTATGATCGATTATTATTCTAAGCATGTTTTTCTGTGTGGGGATCCTGAACAACAAAGAAGTAGATGGAAATGCTAAGAAAACTGAATTGCAGCCGTCAAGACTCGTTAAGCTATCAAGTTCTGCGTGCTCATAACAGGAGAAACACTGAAACTCATCTATTGAGTTTAGCCCCTCCAATGCTCTAAACTGATAGAAGCAGGTCGCGACAACTGTTAAAGTTAAGCAAAGAAAAACTCACGGGAAATAGGTCTCTTTCCAGGGCACTGTCTTCTGGAAGAGCATTCGCACCGAATGTGACTCTTAAGGAATTTGCCTTCAGACGTCTCAACAGGCAGATGAGACAGTTTCTCATCTATTGTGCGAGTGCCTAGAACTTATCAAAGAGCCCTCATTTGTGGCAGTCAGTTTCCAAAATTAAAGGGGCTGTCAACTATCTCGTCGTTATGAACGTCAGACCTCTGGATCGATGAGAATAAGACTGAGGATGCACAATTGACCCAGAAACGTCACAATGCAGGACAGTGCTCTCCTTATCTTATTTCCAAACCGCCAATATTCCAATATCTTTATTTCCTTGCAAGCAAGATCATCAAGAATACTTTCTGCCTTGCTGTTTCATTAATAAACTATTACGTAGTGAACTGAGCGTTTCTTCACACTATTCACAGATTAATAATTCCCGGTACAGCATAAATAGCATCATTTAATATTAAAGAAATGCATCTGTGCCTATTAACCTAAATATACTACTGCAGAAATGGACGAGGAAAGTTTTACCTTATTTTGTATTAGTAAATCGTTACTAATCAATTAGATATCTCGAATAGCGACGTGGGACACAACGGAATTAGAAACGGTGATATCACTTGTTTCATAACTACCCCGTCTACAACTTTGTTACAAAGCGTTTAGACATGCCAGTTACTTCAGAAGTCAATCTGACGCCATTAATAATTAAGTTTAAAGGTTACAATGCACTCAAAACTCTTACTACTTTTAAAGTCTTTGCCATCTATGTTTAATTATACTGCTATAACCCGCTACACAAGTTGGACATAAACGATAATGTACTCGTATTAAGACCACCGTTACATTCGAGTTCGGATTTCGATCAAGGCGAGTTTATCTGAATAAGCGTTTTCTTCCCTTTTCCTGAAAGGTCAATGTCGAGTAACCCTAAGTTATGTGGACCTTGGTCCCATTTGAGAATCATTTCACCCATTTCATTCTTCCGATATGACCTATATCTGAGAACGTTGAATAAGTCCATTACTTCGTTTCGGTGATCAATGCTAAAGCGTATAGCAATGATACGTATAATGATTAGCAGCTGGCTTTTAAACTATGTTTAAATGAAACGATTGAAGTACTACTATTAAGTTAAAACTATTAAACTAATTTCCATTAAGGTACGGTCGTTACTGTTTGAGTTAAAAACGAGTGGTGATAAATGCAGTGCAGTAGTGAACATTTATTCACAAGTTCTCTTCTGGGGTTGGGAAACGTTGGCTGTCATTACAGGGCATTTCATTCACATATGACAGCTTACCCCAGTGCCGAACTGTGCTGTATGCTGCATACACGGCTCTTGCGAGTGGAGAGTACCCCGCTGAACCTCTACCGAGGTTTTCTAATCAGGAACAGCACTGTACAGAGTACCAGCACGTTTTCTAATACATGTATAACAGTTTAGTCTCACTCAAAGAAAACTTTATAATTTTGCCCAAATCAAATTGGTAAATTTGACATTCACGGAAGTTGGAGCGCCATAGTACACGCTTCACAAATTCTAAAAATTTGTAGTAGTTAAATCCCAGATTTTAAGACAATCAGTGCTTGAATATCTTTGCGAAAGAATTAATTCCTAAATGTTTAACGCGTTTAGAAAAATTAGCCCTGTTAATGCAATATATACTGATTGAAATGTCTTAGGAAATTAACACCTAGATGCGTTTGCCGACAACTGAATGCAATATTTTTGAAAATTATTATTTAAGTTTGCATCACGCATATAGCTGTGAAGTACGGAGACTACTGTGTTGGTTTAGAACACTATATGGTTACCAGAAATAATGCAGAAGGATATGTTTTTGAAACATTAGATTTGTTCTTGATTTGTGGATTATGAAGGCATTTCAAAGAAAAGTCATGTTGTGATTTTTATGTAACAGATGGGCGACAAATATGCATTTAGTTTTCATTAAGATATTTTACCTCTTATAAAACTAATACAATTTTTATCTTATTACCTTTTTTTTAACTTTCATATTCAACCTTTAAATGATTACAGTAGGAAAATATTGGCTGTGAAAATTGTGTGTATGTATATATATGTATATATATATATATATATATATATATTGTGAAGACCTGACCATGGAGGTTAATGGATGATACCACATGGCCAGACCTTGCATGGGGAATAGCTCAGACGGGACTACATGCTTTCCGAGAGGTTGGGATTTTCTATTGGTACATTTCTACAAAAGATTGCGTAACACTAACTAAAACTACAATTAACTTAATAAGAATATTTAATAAACTAAATAATTACAAAAATATTCCTTCGAACCATATACCTTACACAGACGGGGCATTATGCCCGGCACGGCCAAAGACCGGCACACAAAGACAGACAGGAAGCCTTGTACAGGAGGTAGGAGAGGTCACGTGACAAAATATATGTATATATACCTACTGTTGCTAATTATGCATAAGAGCTGAAGATTTCCTAACTGCTCATCTCTAACTTTTTGGGGGATTCTAGTAAATACATCGTTTGAAATGGATATTTCGAAGATATTCATTTTCTTCTTCAGGACTTATAAACAATATTGAAACAAACGAACTCACTTTCTCTTAAGCGCGAGCGCTACACTTGAGATCCTGTTAAACACAACTGATCGTTGAATCGAATTAAATTACTTAATGTTTGAGTAACAACTCACAACTGAACTGAACTCCGCGCCGTCCACTTATCTTCTGAAAGATTGGATTTTTGACTGTCATTCACACGCTGGCTGCTTATATAGGCTCGGTAAAGAAATATTTTAAAACCGGTCAAATGGAATCTTCTAGAGCCGAAAAAAGACACGCAATGGCCATTGTTTTGCCTGGGCTAATGTAAATTGACGACTGACTGTGTCGATCTGCGGTGCTAAACCCTCCGTGGCAAGTAATTTGACTCAGACTGTGATGACATAAAAATTTTGAGTTAGGTAAAAAATTTGGGCTGTAAGAAATGTTTTCAAATGTAAATACAATACAATACATTATTAACAACAGCGCTTATTTTAGCAGTTTTAGACCTATTCTAGGAGCCTTAAACCTCCCTATTTTATTACAAATTCCAAGCTTTCAGAATGAGTCATTGTGATGCACTCTTCCTGAGTACCAATGTTTTCTTTCGGTATGAATTATGTATGCATTATATCTCTAATCTACCAGTGATATGTGGGTACGATGCCATAAAATTGGTATACAATATCACTTAAAGTATTATCTACAGAAATAACCCGAAATTTAAGTGTATAAGCATGTATAAGCACGTATGTAAGTAAGCATGACTAAGAACTGGAAGTGATGTGCAAGATTCTTTCACGTACTTTAGCAGTCTAGTGTCATGTGACGTCAATCGCATCTATCTGTGATGTCGATGTTCTGAAATAAATGTCTTGTAGTCTAAGTAACACAATAGAACCAGCAGTTACAAAAACGTGAGGTACAAAGCACGTGTTGTCATTGTTTTGTATGTTAAATGAAGTTAGCATCAAGGCAACATCTGTTACGGAAAACTCTTGAAGTTACCATAAAATGCAATGAATTATGGAGTTGGGGTTTAGTAAGTAACGGAATTCGGTCACGTTTTAGGCTATTCACAGTAACAATGGATGTACGCTTGATCAGGCAGTTTTAGAATGTTTCTAATAGTTGCAAATCATAAACCACAGATTAACAGCATTACATCCGGTGGTGCATACTTAAGATCAAACTATTTCGACGTATGCTGCCATGTCTAGTATTGTCGCTTTTGGTTCCGCTTGGTTTCATAAATTGTTAACGCTGTCAATTCGTGTGGCATCATAGGTGATGGCATTAGTGATGTTTAAAATAATAAAAAATAGAAAGTAATATAAAAATTTTCTGGAAATCTGCAAGAAAAAGATTCGAAGACAGAAGTGCAGAAAATATTTAGTGAACTAGCTGAGAAGAGATCTTTAGCTTTTTATATACCAATGAAGGGGACTTGGGGAAGGGAAAAGTACATAGACGTGACGAATAAAGAGGAGAGAGGAGGTATTGCAAGGGTGAGAGCAGGAGTATCGTGACTGAAAGGTATAAGGAAGGGTATTCCACAAAATTACTGTCCCATATGGAGGGGAAATGAAATCTTTCAACATATGTTTTTTTAGTGTAAAGGGACAGAAATTTGGAGGAAAAAAGTTTATTAATAAGAAATTGTTTAAGTTAGATAGGAATATAGCTATAGCTGAAATGTTTGTTAAAGATAGTAAGAAGATCGGGCAATTCTTGGACAAAGTTAAAAAAAAAACTGGTTCTGGACAGTGAACAGAACTAATAAGGAACCTGCATTGTTATAATTTATTGTTTGGAAATAAGGATTTATTGTAAAAGTGAGTGTGACTGGTACAGAGCCAGGGCTGAACACCAGTCACACTCAATTGTACTGGCTTAGTTAAAATAAATAAATAAATAAATAAATAAATAAATAAATAAATAAATAAATAAATAAATAAATAAATAAATAAATAAATAAATAAATAAATAAATAAATAAATAAATAAATAAATAAATAAATAAATAAATAAATAAATAAATAAATAAATAAATAAATAAATAAATAAATAAATAAATAAATAAATAAATAAATAAATAAATAAATAAATAAATAAATAAATAAATAAATAAATAAAAATAAAATAGCGAAAGGAAATTCGGAGAGAAACATTTGAAGCCTAAGTTTACGGCATTTCCCCGGCATTTATCTCTTATGAGGCCTGATGAAAATGTAATAAAAAAGACAACTCTTAGAGCGCAGGAGCCTGGCAGGATTTCAACCGAAGACCTCCCTTTCAGGCCACGTCGAGTGGTTAGATGGCTTGGCTCTCATCAAGGCTGCCAGGTTCTATCCCAGGCAACCACAAAGTGAGATTAATTCTGGACAACATGGCGCTGGGGCAGGTTTTCTCTGAGTTTTCCCCACCAGTATTCCACCTATTTCTCCATCTTTCCTATTTCATTTCGTCCTTATTCTGACAGCCAGTTCCCCCACTCTCATACCAGGCATTGAGCTGATCACCCATCCTGTATTCTCTCTCTGTGATCCAGAGAATCCGTTCCTCAACCCGCATAAGGGTTGACACCACGTAGTGGTATAAGAGGGCAGTTAAAGAAGACCTCCCGTTCACGAGTGTGTGTCTTAGCGATCCGGTTATCCATGTTGTTCCCTTTAGGGGCAGTTAATATCCACTGCATTTCATCACTGAAATGAATAAATAAACAGTTTCCAATATTCATGCATTTAGTATAAAAATAAAAACTTTTGTTTGACTCCCTGAAACTAAGGTGATTCAGGGTGTTAATGGCTAACGTTTTAAAGTCACTGTAATTGAAAAGTGAGAATATTGTCACATTGTTTCATTATCGCAGAAAGAACCCATTTTATTCGTTTGGACAGCCAAAATCAGCAGATCTGGGACTCTAAGAATTCGTATGCAATCCTTTTATTTGCAATTTAATGCTAGCTTTAATTCCAAATACACATCTGTGCAGATCTTTATTTCAAGCCGCTCCAGAAAAATATACACAGTAAAAGATTTCGCAGCAAATAAATAGTAGATACGTTAAAGCGAATTAGAAAATTATGAACAGAAACCACTGCAGCTTATGCAGTAAAGAACAACTTGTATTATTTACATACTTTACCTTTAATCATTTGTGTATCGGGTTCATTCCAATGTACGATCATCTGTATGTAGTATGCCCTTTTAAGTAGAGGCAACTGAAAGATTAATACTCTCGCAATATAGGGCTAGTTAGAGGCAATTGGGGCAATAGAGGGACACCTAGTACCGCAATCTAGTTATATTATTTACGGGGCCAAGTCAATTAAGACTGAGAATGCTTTTTACACAAAACATGCACTAGTCTTTGTCCAGATTGGTGTGGGCTTTTTCAAAGTTTTCTCCGTTAAGTCGAATGTACTTTGCTAAACGCTTTTGACAGTCCTGGAACACGTAATGGAAGCCATCTTTTGACATATTTATAACCGCCTCAGCCTTCTTCACGACAGCCCCCGAAGTAGCAAAATACGCCCCCCCCCCCCCCGAGTTTCTTTTTCTGTTAGGGAAAGAACTAGAGTGATCGAATTCAGGTTTGAATCCCCATACATCTCAACCAGACATTGCCGTTGCATACACACTTCCACCCGCATCAACTTCTGTCCAGGAGTCAATCTTGGCATCCATCTCGCAAAAGCACGTCAAATGGTTAAATAATTATGCAAAATTGAAGAAAAAACTGTAATTGGAAATCTGTAACATGTCTGAAAGTCTGTTACTTATCGCCCTTCACGAACAATTACGTCAGCTGTGTTAATCATGGTTTCGTTTACTGCTGTTCCTGGCCCACCTTGCTTTGTTATTGAAACACGGACCTTCTTAAATTTCTTGAACCATTGAAATGCTGTGTCGGAACATCATCGCCATATGCCTTCTGCAACATTCTGTAAGCTACCGTGCCAGATTTCTGCAAATAAAAGCAAAACTTTAATGCAGCATATTGTTCTTCGCGTAACACCTCCATTTGCTCTGTAGGCGGCTGGCAAATTGACCTTCTTCGTTCTTCCTCTGTGTACAGACGCATGCATAAGTGAACGTGTACTTTATCCACCAATCAGAGCTGATCCATTAGCATCATGCAGAATTGTTTCCACAGTGTGGAAACTGCGTGGGGAAAAGAATTTGTCTTTATTGACTTACCCTCGTATACTACATACATCCCTAGAGGTAATGCATGAGATGAAGGAACCGCAGAAGCGTATGGGCTGCATTAACGAACAACGTAAGCGGCAGAGATGCGCATTTGACCACTCGGCTGGGAGGTGCTGAGGGAGACCCAGAGGCACCTCTTAAGCTTGACTCGGCAGTGGAGGCTCATATAGCCACTCTCGGGTATAGCCGATAAGTTCTTACGCGCAAACATCTGCAGCATTTGCCCACTGTTGACCGATATACAGCCCCAGAGCCCCCTGTAACATGAAAGCTGGAGATGAAATGGATGAGAAAAATAGTGGTAATGGTCCCATTCCAGCATTCGTCTTGTCAACAGAGAAAAACCTCGAGAAAGCTCACGCGATACCGTAGGCCATCTCGCTCGTTATGGCGATAGTTAAATGAGATAGCACAGTACATTTTAAAATATTTCGTATTTGATATACATCGTCCAGAATAAGAATACAGTGATACTTCCCCGAGAAATGATCCTACACGTAATAGCTACTCGGAGAAGTTTTGTTTTATGGATATATGCCTCAGTAGCCATTGCACACAGAAGAATTCCGAGCTCTCTTCTTCTGATCTTGGGTGAGTGTCAAAGGCAAGAGATTAGTTCATCTGTACCATTTAGTACCTGCCACGGTTTCATGTGTAACTAGATGAGTCAACAGTCGAAACAGATGGTGCAACGCGATTTAAATCATAGATAATTTTGGATTGAGAAAGTTGGCACAAAATTCTACTTCATTCCACATTTTATTTCATTTTAAAGGCACTGCTGTCTCATTTAAAACCGAACATCATAGCCAGCATATATGTCTGCTGAGCTGTTAATCAAAAGGTTATAAATACCCAGACAACGAAATTTCTGCAGCAGACCAGCAGAAGAGTCGAGTCGTCCAGGTTTACCTGGACGGAGTGTTTGCTGCCCAGCACCTAGCCGCTTATTGCGTCTTTATCTGGGCAGTATAGAAGAGTCATTTGTCTCAGGCGATTGTTTTCGGCAGTGGACATATCTAGCCTTGTGTGCGCAGTCGCCCCGTGGGGGAGGGGGGATGCGCCAGTGCTGGCTGCGCTCTTCCGCCTGCCTGGGAGGCATCTGAGCACAGTCCGCTTAACAGGCTAGAGGGAAAGGAACAGTGTTAAGGTATTGAGTTTACCAAGCCCATTTCTGGGCTTAGGAGGTTGGAGTCAGGGGAATGTGGCCCTGTTCAGTACTAGTTACCCAAGGCATCTTCGGGTAACCGGTAGCTCGGTCGGCGGCGAGGAACCCTGTGGTCGTAACGGCCAAGGGTGTTCACCAGTATGTTTGGATGGGAGTCCAGCTTACCGTAGATATACGGGACCCCAGAGTATGTGTGTAGGATGTAGGACGGGAATCTACGCCCGGTATCGTAGATCATGTGCAGTGCCCTGTTCTGGACGCGCTGGAGTCTGCGAATAGTGGTGGGAGCCGCTGATCCCCAGACTTCGCAGCCGTACAGAATCAGGGGCGGTATAATCGCCCGATACAGGCGTAGTTTGAGGTGCGTTGGCATGGTGGATTTGAGAATAGGGTATAACTGTGTTAGCGCTGCATGCCCTTGTCCGGCTTAGACCCGGACATGAGGTGCGTAGGTGAGACCGCGATCGAGCTGGACGCCAAGGTATTTGGCAGTGGGAACCCAAGGGATTTGCCTCTGCCTTAACCTCAGCGACCAATCCGGTCGCCTAGCTCGGACCTTAGCCAGGAGAACTTTACAGGAAAATATAAAGTACACCAAAGTTACTAGAATTACATTTCGAAAAAGAAAGAACTACATTACTAATATATGTTAAATATTCTGTAGTGTGTGGGAGAGTGTATTAGTGGGGAGTCATAAGTTGATAGTGAAAAATATGACATATGTCAGACACTATTTAAATCCATACATTCACCAAGTTTTGACAGCTTCATGATTATCATTAAAGCAAGACATAAATAAAAACAAACACAAAAATTGTAAAAGTGCAAGGGAGTAACTGTAAATCATTATTGACAGGTTCAGTCTCAGCCATGGCTCTTGGTTTTCTACTGGTAAACATACTATCATAAATAAGTTTAGCACACTGGCTACTAATGATTGGCATTCTTTCTAACACATGTTCTGTACAAAACAAGTGCCCTGAAGTTAAGTACATCTGATTTTGTCCTTGAATCATAATAGAGAGTTTCAGCAGTTGAAATGTAGAAGCGAAATGGGATCAAATGTTGAGCAAACAAATTACAAGACGCTGCTTTGTAGGATAACGAAGGACGTACAGTGGACTTAGCAGGAAAAAGTTTGTGAAAGCTGCTAATTTCAAGTGAGTCAAGGCACCTGCTTTAATTGCTCTCTTGCGAAGGCATCTAGCTTTGCAAATAGCTCCAGTTAAGTCATGTGAAAATTGATACGCCATTATTGTTTCTAAATAAGTGTTAATGAGCAATGCGTTTAATTACGTTTGATTATTAACTAGCATACCTTTTTAGCAGTAATCAACTCTGCAAATTATTGCAAATAATGTGGCAAAAGGGAGTCACCTATTTACGTGCTTGATTACTAAGCCCTGCTTTGTTATGCCATATCAAACGTAAAAATATGTGTATAAATATGTATAATATATAAATATGTAATATATAATTTAAATTCATAACATTAGAAGGTCGGGCTTGAATTGAAACATTTCACTGATTTTTGCACCGAATATTTATTAGGTTTCTTGTTTTACAACTCTTATTTTAAATTATTATTGTTTGTTATTCATTTGTTAATTATTATTCATTCACAGTCCAAATTTGTTTTACATTTCTGTAGTATTTTGTGAACACTTCAAACGTTGTTCATAAAACATGCTGATTTATATGAATAATAACACAGAAATGGTGTCCTCATAAACAATTAAGAAATGAAGGATCAGGATGTAACACGAACATATCGCTTTATTTCCTGGTGCATTTCTCAGTAAGATAGTTCATATTTTCTGGTGTAAATCACATTCTTTTGTAGGATAACATTTTCTTAAATAAACCCAGAAATGTACCCAGGAAATGTACAGCTCAATGTTTATTCTTAACTTTAATTGTTGATGCATTATTTTAATTTTTAAACTGAGAAAAATAAATACGATAAAATAAAGAAAATAAAGTACAAAATATTTATTTTTAGATAAAATAGTGTGCGAAATATGTAATGAAGCTTAAATTTAGCAATGTCTAAGCTTCAGTACGTAAACTTTTTTTCTATTTCAATGTGTATACATTTATATGAAGCAATAAAATATGGAATTACGTAAGAATCCGGGCCCTGTTACGTTTATACCACGCCTTGCGTGCTACATTGAACTTTTTTTTTAAATTTACGTCCTCCAACGTAAAGTCATATCGGACGATGAATGGAATGGATGAAATATGCTCAAACGAGTCCGGGGTCCATGGAGCTTAGAGTTACCCGACATTCATCTGTCAGGGTAAGGGAAAACCCCGGAAAAACTCATCCAGGTAACTCACCCTAACAGAGATTCGAGCACTGGATCTCTTGAACCTGAGGCAGACACGCTACCATCTACGCTACCGAGGCGGGCACATTGAACTTATGCAACTCTATTTTGCGACGGGAGCCTCTCTCTCTCTCTCTCTCTCTCTCTCTCTCTCTCTCTCTCTCTCTCTCTCTCTCTCTCTCTCTCTCTCTCTCTCTCTCTCTCTCGGCTGGTGGTTTCGATGTGGGTAATGAAGCACTTCTCTGTCAACTTAAATCACACACACACACACACACACACACACACACACACACACACACACACACACACACACACACACACACACACACACACACCACATTTGCATTTTGTATTAATATGGCATGTCATTAATACTGCAATATTAGCACTTTCGTGAACACTCTGAAGCAATTTACACGTCTGTATCTCTAGACTTCTAAATTGTCTTTGTCCCCACCTTGCCCATTCAAAAAACGGGAGGTGCCCCATTCCGTATACCAGTATGTCCAGGAATTTCAAACATAAACGTTTCCTTGTGGACTGATGAGGCATTGGTACAAAGCACGTGGCAGTACCTTAAAATTTCACCAGCAATTCAGACTACTGTTGTAATGGGCACATCCTTTGACCGCACAATGGTTTCATCAGCACCCAGAGAGGCTTTCGGTCTAACTATAAATATATTTTACCTCGTTGACCCTGGTAAGGTTTACCGCTTCAATATATGGTGCATACATGCGTTTTATTTTATGATATATATATATATATATATATATATATATATATATATATATATATATATATATATATATATATGTGTGTGTGTGTGTGTGTGTGTGTGTGTGTGTGTGTGTGTGTGTGTGTGTATTTGCTGCGCATATTCAAAAATTTTACAATTTACATCTTTGCTACCTTGGCTTACATGACACCCTGGTCTTCTGCTCTGCCAGGTAGCTCTTAACCTCCATACCTCATTGATTACTTAATTAGTCCCTTTCTCCCCCCCCCCTCTTCCGTTCATATATTCTTTACATTTCTGGCCCATTTTTCTTTTAATTTCTGCAAGAACACACCAATACTTCTTAACTTCTTTTCCTCCCTGTCCGTTAACATCTCTATAGCTACTATCCTCTTCTCTACTTTCTCCCATTTTTCTTCCCAAACCTTTTTTTCTCCATATTGCAACCTCCTCGCATTCTGTTACATAGTGCTCTATGCTTTCTTTTCCCCACACACAATTCATAAATTCCGTTTTCCCTACCTCTTATCCCTCTTAGAAATATTATTCCTGTTCTCATCCATGCTAACCCTTCTCTCTCTTGCCTATTGTAGTAATCTACATATGCTTCTGGTCCCCAATTTCTTTTTAGACTTCCCCATATTTCCTGTCTTTCTGTATCTTCTATTCTGCATTTTACTAATTTACCCACATTGCATCTGTTCCTTTCCTCTAATCTCCATATATCTCCCATTCCTATTTTTTCCATGATTCCTTCAATCTCTGCCCACCAACTATTTGAGTTATCTAATCTTTTTTGCTGTCTCATGCATAATTTCATAATTTCCCCTTCTTTGGCCAAACACCTATACCAAAATTTTATTATTCTTTCCATTATTATTCCATTTCTTCTTGTCTTTCCTAATTCTACTAAAGCTACTTTCCTAGGTGCTAATATCCTGGTAAGCCTAGTAGCTCTTTACAAAACCTTCTGTAGTTTTGTTCTACCGTTTTGTTTACCTCTGTGCCTCTCCCCCCCCCCCCCCAGATCTCCACTGCATACAGCATTTTGGATTCAACTAGTGCTTCGTACATTGTTTCTAACCTCTTGGTTGTCATTTCTAACTTATATTTGCATATTCTTATTCCATTCATTGCCGCCCTTCCTTTTGCCTCAATTTTTCTCCTGTGTGCTACCCACTTCTGGATTTACCTAAAACAGCATAAATATGGTCTTCGGCTGATTCGTAACAAGAGCCGGTTGAATGGCCTTAGTCTCTGATTCTCTTTTGGCTCTGTGGAAAGTATCCACTTTGGCTCTTCCTGATACTCAAAAGACGTTTAAGTTATGCGAAGGTGTGTGTTTACTACCCTAAGTTATGCTCAAACGGAGTCGCACGTAGAATGTTAGTTTGAATTTGTATACACATTTGTTTGTGTAAAGTTACCAAAATCCACAATTTTTGATGTTAGAAATATTTAAACAGCCGAATCTGAGTTAGAGAAAAAGAAGGGTATACAGATAACATTTCTAACCCAGGGAAATCAGACAAGATTGGGTTATCGTGGAAAACCGCCATTGCTCCCCATTATGTTTTTGATGATTAAATAAGTGACAATACTGCTTCCTCTCTAGATTTAAAATTTTAAATCTATATGATAATTTTCTGTAGAAATGCTCATGTGAAGTTTGTGCTACGAATTATATATGCTCGGAGTATTAGAAGACAATATCCGGCATGGTAATATCCCTGCATTAGAAATTCATGGAGTGTTCAATAATGTATTCAGCAGGCTTCAGGCTTGTATGCATGCAAAGTGGAATAACTTAGAACATATTTGTAAGCAAAGATAATGCAACATATATTCATTTGCATCCTTACTGCGGCACGAACAGATTCATGTGATAGTTTTGTGGAGCGGTGGCTTGCATGTCGTGTCACAAAAGAGAACCCTGATTGTATTATACTACAAAATAAAGAATTGACGAACAGGCCGATTAATATTTACTTCTCCCCAAAGGGAGTTTTAGAATAGGGCATAAAATCGGTTTATCTTGATCTTTCTGTCAATTATTAGAATCTAGGGTTCACGGTTTAAGCCCAGAAGGACCATAAATTTTTTCCGGACGTGAAAAACCTTAGCATGGTTTCCGCAAAGCCTTTGGTCCCGTGTCATACATTTGTGTCACGTAACGGAACCTCAGACTTCATAGTAAAACTGAATGTTCTTTTATGCTCAGTTTAGAATGGGATGCTGAGAACCCTAAAGAGTGAAGTGCACATAAATAAAAACTGTTTCAGTTTAGTGTTGTCACGGATCTACTGGTTTCTGTCCAGTTGCTCTACCCCTTGAGCTACCATGATCAACGTGCCTTCCTGACATTAAATTCTCCAATTGACTCATTATATTTACCGGTAGACCACCTAGGGTTCTCATATTTGAGACAACCACTTGTGGCGACTTACTATTGTAAGTACTTAATTGCCAGGATTTTTATCGCTGATTATTTTAATGTAAATTTAATGAAATATAATGAGTCAATTGGAGAATTTAATGTCAGGAAGGCACGTTGACCATGGTAGCTCAAGGGGTAGAGCAACTGGACGGAAACCAGTAGATCCGTGGTTCAAATACCGGCCATGGCATAGAATTTTTCAGTTGGCTCTAATTAATTAAAAATCACCCATATACCTGAGTAATGAATTTAAAAGGATTAATTCTTTAAGGATTAATTCCTCGATATAAATTTACATTAAAATAATCAGCGATAAAAATCCTGGTAATTAAGTACTTACAAGAGTAAGTCGCCACAAATGGTTGTCTCAAATATAGAACCCTAAATGGTCTACCGGGAAAATATAATGAGTCAATTGGAGAATTTAATGTCGGGAAGGCACGTTGACCATGGTAGCTCAAGGGGTAGAGCAATTGGATGGAAACCAGTAGATCCGTGGTTCAAATCCCGGCCATTGCATTGAATTTTTCAGTTGGCTCTAATTAATTAAAAAAGTTTCGCATGATTTTCTTTGCGCAAAATGAACATGGAATTTTCGAAAATATATTACTAATGATGGTGTCCTATGCATAACTTGACATCTTATACTTTTCTCATTGAAATGTCAGTTGCGATGTTCTATGGTCGATGTGTTCTTTATCCAAGGTCGTTATCTTTCCTTTGGGACTTTTTAGAGAAGCGTTTCACTGGAGGTTCAGC
The DNA here is from genome assembly GCA_030765055.1 of Mantis religiosa. Taxonomy (NCBI): domain Eukaryota; kingdom Metazoa; phylum Arthropoda; class Insecta; order Mantodea; family Mantidae; genus Mantis; species Mantis religiosa. The sequence goes on from CM060952.1 coordinate 168,190,783, forward strand.
TGTATCAAAATTATATTCGATGAGATGTTTTTGGCTCTATTTTAAATAAATCCAGAGCTTACAGTTAAAACCATAATAGAACACAATGCTTGAAAGAATACTAATAGCTTGAGAGAACACTGCTTCAGATGCGTTTGCTCTTGTAGAAGACTGGAAGAACACAGTTCCCAGTGGCTTATTGTGTTAAGTGCGTAACACAATAGCGTCACCCACTTCAGGCGAACATCGAGTGTAGGAGCGTGTGGCGTCAGAGTAAACTGGAGAATCCCTCATGTGTCTCTCTGCATTAATGTCATCACCTAGTATTAAATCACGCTGCTTGAATCTCTGCCAGATTTCTTGCTTAATGAACAGGTTTTAAGAACCCATTACTCTGTATAGCTACATAAATATCTCTAGCCAGTTTAGGTGATAGAGTCTAGAACAAGTATGTGTTTTAGGCTTCAGCTGCTGAGTAAACAAATATACTACTATCAAAGTTGGCAAGAATACATTGCAACTTATGCAGGTTTTAAAATAGAGTGATTAGAAGCTTTCTAATAAACGTGATAGATCCCATCAGGAGCATGATTGATCAGACAAGATCCTGAGGTTACATAAGCTCATTTATCATTTTAAAAGCAATCAAGATTAAATGAAAAAGTGATTCATAAAGGCCTTCAAAGTGTCCACCTTCGATCAAAATATATTCACGACAACCTCGTTTCAGTAACTGCCATTCCTATTCATCATACACGTAGTCTCTGATGAATGTGAAGTATGCGCACAATTTATTTTTCCATAGCATTCTGGTCTCTGGTTCTTGTGATGTGTGTTCAGGCATGAAAATCCTTAACTTTCCACTAGTTTCATGTAGTGTTTGTTGTCACTCAAAAGAGTAATATCGGTGCCTTTTCTTAAGTACTTCTCACTTTAAAAAAATGAGGTCCTAAGTTATATCGAACGATGAATGAAATGAGTGAAGTGATCATCGAATGAGACCAGAGTCAATAGAGCTTAGAAGTACTGATGTTAATTTTTCAGGATAAGGGAAAAACACAGAAAAAGCCTTATCCATATAAGCCACCCTAAATTTGAACTCGGTTCTCTTTACATATGAAGCAGACACGCTACATTGCTACAGAGGACTTCTCTCTCATGGCCCTATTTGTAGGAGGTGAGCAAAGCCCCAGTGAACATGTGCATCCAGTGATTGAATCATCTGTAGGAATATATACTCATCTTTGTGTAATTGGATACTAAGATTTTATTCTTTAGCACCGATATATCACTAAGTACTCGTTTTGTAGTCCCTTGGCGGCGTGCGTCCGTGCCTGCGTGTGCATAACTTAAACGAAAGTCAATTAAATACCAAATTTGTTAAGTTCCGCAATTTCAAAGGATGCGACACTAAGATTTTCAAGTAAATACACAAATTTAGAATTTCCCAAATATTGATTTTGATTAATATATGTTTAAAGTATTTTCAAATAAATGAAATGTATATCTTGAATTTTGTAGGAATAGTTTATGAATTCCTCGTCATTCTGAATTACTTTTGTATAACCAATGAATTGTAATCTACAAAAATGTAGATCTCATTAAATCACACAATTTATGCAAATGCATTTTTTGTGAGAACAATCCTTTGCAGATATACCTTGTTATTAGTTTTAAATTTCAAATACTTAGCATTTTTTCATCAAATAGGAAGTCGTTCGTTGTTTTTATGTGCGGGCCAAGCAGAAAGAGTGGAATGTCAAAGCTATCATATAGCAACCAATCCTTATAAGATATGTATCGATTGAAGCCAAATGCATTATCGTCTTCTCATAGTACTTAAAGGAAATATATAATAAACCAATTTTTACAAACATTTATCTCCATTAATATGAAGCAGATCGAAGAGTGGGCATTCTTAAGAATAGTTGTTAAAAGAGCGATTATGTGTATACATACATCACATTTGTATTAGTTATTTTTGTTTCAACATTATTTACATCTGGGTAGTATGCTACTTTTGAATATCAAAAACAAATATTCCTTTGTCAACTTTAAGATAGAGTTGATAAGCACTTTGTGTAGAGTATCTCAACAATGTGACAGGAAATTAATATAATTTTAAGTTTTCATGTAAAAGCTCGTTTACAGAATAGGAATATCTAAATACCTTCCGTTCAGCATACGCATCAAATTTTAATTGTAACGAAAATGTCATGTCATAGTCCTTAAATGGCTCTATAAAATTAAATCTGGACGGAAATGAAACTCGGAGGTTATAAGCCAGATTACATGCGAAATGCAGAGAATAATAAAGGCTTGGCTTTAAATTACTGTGCAGTGCTTAATACAGCTTGGTAATTTATTATGAGCGAAGCCATTAACCTACATGCGCCACAGCATTTCGGAGCTGTTTCAATAACAGGTGTGGTGTATGGGCGAAGAGGAAAAAAAATGGCGCGGCTTTGTGAAAGAAATATTAAAATCCGGCAATTAATCTCCTTACCCAATACTGATGTAACTTTACGCCATTTAGTAAGTGTGTATCGAAACCATTAAAGTATTCTTCTGTGGCATTAAAGGATCAGTGATGTTTATTGAATTTTGTTTTGATATTATGTTTAAGATGCCTTACATATTAGGATTTTAATTGTAAGGGATAGACGAACACTTACTTTACAAACATGTAAATCTCTTTAGCGCACACGACTTATGCGAAATCACTTCTGGCCGTATGATGTTCATGCTAGCCGTCCGGATATGCCCCCACAGGGGCCTACTTCGGTAGGTACGGGTTTGGCGCACCCGGGGTCCCGAGCCAACAGTCTCCCTCGTGTGGGCTCCTCATCGTGGCTGAGGGAGACGGTCAACAGGCCCACCCACGTGTAGGCCGTGCGTGGAGACGATTAGATTCTTTTTAGATTCTTTTCCAGTTTAGAGTTTAGGATTTAGTGAACGAAATTTTTAGTAGGGTTTGATTGATTTTTTTTATGTACGTGTATTTTTAATAGGTTTTGTTACACTTGTATAGTTTTTAGAAAGTTTTATATCTGGCTTTTGCCATGACTAGTTTTTTAAAGGCCACTGATGGTATATCATCATCCGGATATGAAAAGGATTCTAATACTCTGTTTCATATAACCTTGCCCCGCTGACATGTATCACTCCGCGTGCAACTACGTTCCCCCTCATCCTAATTGGCTAATGCTTTCGCGCCATAGGCCATAGGTGGTACCTTCCTGTCACATTGAAACCTGCAATAAACGTCATAATAATTGCCAGGAAGATAGATAAAATCATACAAATAAGAATATGAAGGCATGCAAAAATAATGAAGTTTATAATGAAACTGAGCAAGTTGAAGCTGAATGAATGAGCAATGAAACTGAAACAAGTTTATAATGAAAGGCGTTCGGCCTTTTTCCACTGGGATTTTTTAAAACCAGCACACATACCTTGCAAAAATGCTTGTCTTTCAGTCTTAAAAGTCGTGTCACACCATACTTGTGTCTTTCATTCACCCAAGTCTCGTCAAGGTAGTATATTTTGCGACTTGTATCTCGGTACAGTCTGATTGTCCTTAAATAACGTCTTCGCCACACAGCAATATCGCCCCTGGAGTGGTAAGTTTTCCTGTTGTCTGTGTCATGTCGCGATGTTCCTACGCGTCTAACACACCTGTAAGTTCAGGGCACAGCAGTTCGACTTCTCTCACTGACAAAGATGGATTCTTCTCTGTGAGTGCATTAAACACATGCACCACAATTCTTTTTTCGCCGCTTTGTAAAGGTTCTCCCTTGCAATGCTTCAGCGAAAAACTGGCGCTAGACTCTGCCATTATACATATAAGTACACGCGCAATAAACGATCAATAAAATAATTTAGCTCTCGCTCTCGGCAGAGCACACCGTCGAATGGCGATATATGACTAATCCAGTTCAAAACAAGGTCAGTGATAAGTCATATAAACAAATATGTCATCACTACCGCTAAATCACGTGCTATCGTGCCATGTGCTTGAGAGCAAAGGAACCTCCTCTTTACTTCGTTTAAGAATTAACATGCATTTCAGATAAATAAACTCTGTTGCGTAATATATTTCATTAAAACAGTTACGAAAATATAAATTTGACAATTCTCTTCCAACATATAAAGACATATCACCATGTTAAATAACGAACTAATTTTTACCACACAACAGTCTGCACCACAGCAGCAGTCAATGAGAGGTGATAAGGTCAAGAGATACGGGCCAAGCTTATGTGAAACAAGGATTAGGTTCATCTAAAATAGTGTTGTCACATAAATCATTCATGCACAATACCTCCCGCTGCAGTTGCTGAAACGATTTCGGGCAGCTTGGATGACTCATATGCACACTAATACTCATTTCGTAATAAACAGATCCATTACCAGAGCAGATAAAACAGTTTAAGCCCCGTCTCTCTTCAGACCCCACTTGCATTTTTGCAGTGGGCAGGCAGTGCAGGATAGAGAGTCATTGGAGTGCAACATAATCCATGCAAGGTCAGAGATGTATATGCTGTCCACCAATGCACCCTATTCACTCAGTACATTAAAACATAGAATATTCACAAAAGTATAGGTCGTCAGTATGTTCTGGAATGGTCTGAAACTGAACTGATCTGGGATGTCGTAAACATGTCAAGGGAGGGTGTTGGAACATTTTTGTGATTTTAGGTCCTCCAACGTTAAGTCATATCGGACTGTGAATGAAATGGGTGAAATGATGCTCAAATGTGTCCAGGATCCATGGAGCTTAGAGCTTCCTGACATTCGTCTTTCAGGATAAGGGAAAACCCCGGAAAAAACCTTATCCAGGTAACTCACCCTAACCGAGATTCGAACTCGGGACCTATTGAACGTGAGGCAGGCATGCTACCATCTACGCCACCAAGGCGGGTATTGGAACCTTCTCCAAACCCCTTGCGCCTCATACTCCGGAAACCTTTCTGTGCCAAACAGTATAGTGGCCGCGTTTAAAGCATCCCCAACCGGCTCTCTTTGTAGGGAAAAACTATTCTTCCCCCTAACCACAATGTCATAAACATCTTAGGAAACACCAACCGGGGTCAGAGGTAAAGAATGTTAGGCACGTGTTTACAGCTGAGAAAACCCAGTGTTGCCGTTGTTTAAAATAACGTTTAGAGGCAAAATATAAATAAATAAAGCAGAATTCACTGTAGGAAATCGTCATTGATCTTTTCAAATAAATTGTAAATGATTAATGTTTTCTATAATAATACATAATGTTACAACTCTTTATAGCATAACTGAAAAGAGATATGTTACCTATGCTGTTATGCTATTAGTACTTCTATTACGTACAAGAAGTAAATGCGTATTATTAGCATAATATCTTAGTAAAACATCATTACAATTTTAAAGGCGTTAAATTGCATCAGTGTGCATGAATTTGTGAGGGATATTTACTTGCAAATTAAAGAAGCACTTTGGTTATTCTGGTAGTTAATAGTAATTTATAAGCAAAGATTGCACATTAGAGATTGGTTTATTGCAATCGTGAGTCGTTTTATCCTAAAACATTTTCCTATATTCTATGGCAGGTACAGGGGTGACTTTCTGTTGATTTAACAAAGCAATAAATACTTCAAAAGTAAAAAAGAAATAAATAAAAAAATTAAAAAAACGAACCAAGGAATTAAAGAAAAACTAGTAAGGAAACTCTATTACTCTTTTTAAATTTTCGAAGCTTTTTACAAGGATGTCTGCTAATTTTATAAGTTTGAATAAAGTTAAGCAGTATATTTTCTGGGGCGGGGGGTGTTGTGCTAAACACAATTTAAATAAATAATCACGTACATTCCACATAATAATTAAATATGTCATAAACGCTTTAGAACTCGAGAAAGATTAGAAATCCTGTTAGATATATATTACAAGTATTTATGGAAATCCATGTTAACATATCCATGTTAGGTTTATTCCCATGGTATCCACATCTTAATTAAATTACGCAAGAGCTAAACGTTAATAACTATTAAACACTAATAAATTTATAAAACTATACTAAGAAAAACACTATGTAACTTCTGTAAATATAAGCTTAATTAACACACATAGGAAGCACGTTTGCACAGTCTAAGCTAATTTCTGAAGACACAAGAAAAATATTGCAACAGCGCTTTAACTTGGTGAACGTTTTAAGAAGGACCACCCATATGTTTAAGGGTGGAAAACCCTTATAATTGCTTACATGTGAGGAGGCGTGGTCAGAAGGGAAAGCTTTTGACGCCGCCTGGGATGCAATGGACGAGGCTGCTTTACCAAGTCCTGCTGTATCTTTTTCTATAATTTCCCCTCCTGACGTGCTCTCCCTCCCACAATGTGAGGAGTAGAGCGGGGAAACACTCATAAAGGGCGAAAAGTGACCTTGAGTGGACTAGTATAGATGAAAATACTTCAGTTATAGCACTAGTATTTTCAGAATGCAATTCTAAATGTGCATAGACACTCTTTAACTTTGAAGAATATTAGTTTTTAACTTAGACTTACTATATCCAATTTTTTCCTGATAAATTTAAAGAAGGTGGAGCTCTTATATTACGTGATAAAAATTGTATCGAGACGTGAGGCGGCAGGAAGATGGCGTGTGAAGTGATTATACTTCCAGAAAAGTTTCCTCGCCCTATTCAAACGTTACTTATATGCCCCATCGACAATACGTTAAATAACTCTGCAATTGTGGTTTCTACCTCAAGCTCTTAGGAAGTTGGTTTGGACTTGACTGATAATGCGTTGAGATTACATCCGCTTCTTAAACCCTTCTGCACCTCCTCCGGTTTGTGTATAGGAGCAATATAGAGAATTGCCTTCGCAATATTGTGATTTCTGACTTGCCTTCTATTGTCAATACCCATACACTGTTAGGCCAAGAACTCCACAGATTGCTTTAATGAAGTAGCCAGGTTTGAAGAAATCTATGAACGAAAATATATTAATACTGTTGCGCGTATAGGCTGAGCAAGATTTGGAAATTTCTGTAATCATTATTCTGTAACATTTAGTTTCGATGCCTTGAGTCTAGGCACAGCTGTGTGTGAAATCTGTATGATTAAGTGTAAATTCTGCTGACTGGCAAAACATCTACTTTGGACTGTTGAATCATACATCCTGCTGGCTTAGGAAAATAATTCACAGGTGGCCTGTAACAGGCCTCAACTTGTTCTCCATGTTTTAAACAATGAATCATACATCCTGCTGATCAAGGGAAATAATGCTTAGTTGGTCAGTAACAGGTTTAAACATGTCCTCAATGATATAAATAATGATTGCACAATATGGTGCAAATTAACAGTTAGCGTGGGAATCGCTGAGTTGACTTTTTGGTAGGACCCCTATTTAAGCTTGGTTGAGTTAGCCCCCGCGGGAGAGACTTCAGAGATTTGAGAGGGAGACTTGCTGATGGTCTCTGTAAGAATCAACAAGAGTTTATTTCAAAGTGCTACCACGAGTAAGATCGCCAGCAGGGCGTACCAGATCGTACACCTTTTGACAGTCTCAAGGTTCAAGCCATACAAACAACCCATCGCCAAAGGTAAAGTTGCATTATGTTATTATGTATTTAAATGTTACCAAAGCGCCCCTGATCTCATCCAGATCCAGAGAGTGCCCTGTAGAAACACTAGGCATCTTTGAAATATAGTTATTCAGTTCAGTTTGACTTAGATGTTTCTTTCGCTCTACCCTTTCAGTAGCTGCACCCCCAGTTGCAGATTAGGTTTGTAAGTCTTTCACCCCCCTTACAATCCTGGTCCACAACAATACATTGCTCACCATAAGTGTCATAATAACTGTACATTTTTTTGCCCTTTGGCTGATGACCTTGAACTACTATTCTGAATTGGGTCTAGGTTACGAGTAGCGTGGAAGCTTCATATTGATTTCCGGGAGCATGTGTTTACCGCTAGCTGCAACATAAAAGCCATATACTGTGTGTTTTGCATATATATATTAAATTCCAATTTTTTTTTCTGTGTAAAAGGCATACATTATTTGACTGCTCTGCTATGTCAAGTTAGAATGACACAGTTGGTTATACAATGTCCTTACCCTAGGGACCAGTGCTGTGGTAGATACATGAGGATGTTAAATAACTAAAAGTGCTCTAATGGATGATTAGCATGGAATTCGTTATTACTTTGTGTCATAGAGCAAATGTGACCTATATTGAAGCTATATAGCATTGAGGAAGGATATCGATGAAATTAAACACTGAGGGAAATCGCAGCTCTGTACAATTCTCGATGAATATTTGATAGTAGGCTACCCTGTAGCTGGGAACATTTTCACAGAGGGAGTGAGTGACACTTAGGGGAGAGGGAGAGAGAGAGAGAGGGAGGACAGAGAGGATATTAACCTTTTCATGTACAACTTTCCTTAGCAATTATTGTGAAATGATGTGCATCATGCATCTTAGTTCCACTTAAAAAGAAAATTGTATGAGTTCATAGCGAAAGCTAACTTCAAAATTGTACACAAAGAAACACAGGAGTTAGATAACCGCAAAACATTAGTTATCCCAGATTAACTGGAAACGTTACATTTATATTACGTATTTGAAATGTTGTAGCCTTTGTCACTTGTGAGCCGGATACTGAAAACCGTTGATATCTCACCACATCTCACGTGATTTGTGTCCCAGGCTCTTTAAAGGGAACAAGTGCTCACCGTTGTTTTCAAATAAACATAATCAGCTAATGTTTTGCGTGTATCTAATCCTTATTTTTTTTTTTACTGTAATAGAGTGATAACAGTATCGAATCTCTTGCATATTAAGATTTATTTTTTGAAATATACTGCACAAAAATTTATAAGCATAAAATGCCTAGATATTTTTAAATGTCTTTGGGATGGAATTTAAGAAGTCGTTCTTTTTATTACTCATTAGAAGGATGAGCCTCTTAGAGGAAAAAAATGGGGGGAAACGCAGATAGAGGGGGAGAGAGATGGCAATATGATGAAATGGGAAGGAGAGAAGAATTTTCATTCGAGACAATAACTCAACAAATTTGGGAGTTCTTCTAAAAGATACAATGTTGTATTATTAAATATTATTTTTTTAAATACTTACAACATAATTAAAGGGGAAGAATAACATGCCTTATATATAGGGTAGTATAAAATATGTATCTTGCTTGCACTCATTTCTTGTTGTATATGAATGCAGAATTTAATGTAATGAAGATTTGGTACATTTTCAGCTAGTGAATGTAATACAAAAGCCATGCATGGAAAATGATTATCACACAAGAGACAAATCATTGCTACAGTCTGATTTTTCAAAGAAGGGACGCGACGGGTAAGAGGGGAAGGTCCTTGCTATAGAAACGTAAACAAAGGTTGCCAGATTGGTTACACTTGTGAATCACACATTCCTCAGGTCAGTTATCGCTAGTTTTATGCAGGAAACAGGAGTTTGCTTGAGTGTTCAGTTGCGTTGTGTATTGTTAGCCTACTTTGTGAAAACAAAATTGAAGTACGTTGTTATGGAAGCAAGATGTAGTGGCGGTAGGATTAGAGGTAGACGGAGGATTCATGGCTCGAAGCAAAGATCAGCTTATGGTCTCTGTGTTACATAGCATATCAAGCTAGAGAATTTGTACGTTCTCTTAGGGAATTCTTTGAACAGGAAGAGGACAGTTTGCTCCTTATCAATGAACAGCTTGTTCCTTTCAACCAAAAGCTACAGCCCCATGTCAGTAAATAAATATGCTTGCACGTAAAAGAATGCCTATTGTTCAGAATTCCGGCATATCGGTGGCATTTATATGAACCTGGCAATTGAAAAATTCGTTAATAATGGTATATTGCGATACTAATGTGGTAGGACTTTATACGGAACGAGGAAATGTTTGAAAAGACGAGGCGCTTACGTCTTTTTTTATTTCAGTTTCCGAGGATGCGTTATGTGCTTACAACATGTGTCTTGCATACCATTTTTTGCACTGTGTATTTATATTAATCTGAATGTTAGTATTTAAGATATTAAATAATATTAAGATATTAATAAATATAATTGAAGATAGATGTTAAATTTTAGAATTTGCATCGCCCCTATGTTGCTATGGAGAAATTGCCACAGTAGTGCGGGAATTTACAATGCATAGCAACAATAATGGTAAGTATGGAATATTAGTTACATAGCATAAAAATAAAAAGTAGGCTAATACAGATTAACTACTGGTATGCATGTTTTGTTGAGATGTGATAACCTCGAACACTTGTTTGTATTTCGTGTATTGAGGGGGTAAAGAGGGAGCATGCGTAACACAGTTCTAGTCAACATAGCAGCACCTCACGTGGAGAAGCAGATTACCTTCACGCATCTTCTTTTAAAAATCAGACGGTAATTCCTAGTTATCACAAATTAATACAATTAAATCATGAGAGGAGAAAGAAAATTAATTTTTGCACTTCAAAAGGTCCACAAACAGCACAATATTTGGAAACTTCTACCATAGCACTGAAACTGCTTTCTGCCTTTGTGTCACGTTTGTGATATAGTAGAGCAGAATTTAACGAAAATAACAAATGTATATGGATTTCTAAAATTAATTGACTCTGCTACGTCAAACAAGAGTTACTTATTTTAAAGCTGTAATGTTTACGTTAAACCGCTTTTTTGTTTCCACGATCTATTAACAGAATAAATTATAGATAGGGTATTATTGGTATTCCACCTACGTAGGTTTTACTGCTTGTGTACAAAACATTTTATCTGGGGCTTTGAAGTTTCAAGCAGTCCATTTTGTCCTAAAATTAAGTCTTAAGTCCTTCACTCAACGCCATTAAGTGAAATGAATGTTTTAAACACATTAAGGTACTTAAAATGCTTCTGACAAAGGAACAACCTGCACATCTTTTTTCTTAATACCAATTACGTATGGAATTTAATTTTTATTTTCTGAAACTTCGTCCGTTGTAGACGAAACTCTTGCTTCATGGCGCTTTTTTGTAGTACATTGTGAAAGAGAAACGAAAGTTCTTGAAACTGTAAGCAATCATTCATGAAACCGCGTTGTTAATGTACATATGTTGACTTGTATTGAATTAAATCATCCGAATAACATCCAAGAATTTAAAAAATTTTGAAGTGAAAACTTCTACGAAACAGCCTCTTAACTGTCGCTGAGCCAAGCTGTTATTGAAGCAAAGATATATTGTCCTCAGGTAAATTTAAAAATATCCATTATCTAATATATCTAATTGAATAATAATGCTTTATTTACAACACTTATTTTATGGAGAATTAAGTTTTTATGCATGTAGTTCAGGCTTGCCTCGAATTTCATTAGCTATTGTTCTTCCTGTAGGGCGAAATGGATTTGGTACATACTTTTTTTCATTCTTTTCCATATCTAATTACATTTTTATCAGTTTGGCTATTGTCAATAGAATCTGTATTACTGCCATTTGAAATATAGTTTTCAGATTCTACATGGATGTTTATTTTTCCTTGTCACGCTCGTTATTTTCCCGTTCTCTATCCTGTATGTCTTTTTTCCCGTACACTCCTTTTTGTAACCATACACAACTAGGATATTACATTACACTATTTAAATCTCAGAGGAAATGCTGGGAGTGTCCTCCACCAGCATCTATACATGTATGCACTCGTCTCACTATATTGTCACCCAATTATTGGAAAGCCCGACCAACGACAGCTGAGAAGGGACCAGAGGCATCCAAGCCACACCCACCCATTAGTCTCAGTCACTAACTGAGGGGATGATTAGGGAAGTGTCACTTGTCGCTGGCCACCTCTTCCCCCCTCCCCTGCCATCTAGAACCTTCGCGGTGATTCACTGAAACTAGAGGCCTCGAGAAAACGGCTATATTCCTATAAAAAGGGCTGCAGTGAGTGAATTGAGTCAGTGCTTGACGAGCAGCGTAGGACCGCCGTGCTAGTGAACGGACGAGAAGACTGTGTACGTGCATCGGAAGAGAGTGCGTAACTGAGAGCGTGCAGTGGAATTGTAACGGACGAACTGGTGTATCGTAATTGTGTGCATTACGTAATTCTGTGTAATTGGCAAGTGTTCAACTGTAAGTCGGTGGAAATAAAGAACATTTTGAGTTTGTGCAATTGGACTTTTAATTTCACGAACCCACAAAGTCACAATATTCTCTGAAGTTTTGCGGAGAGTATCCTCGCCAATGTTACTTATTTCGGTTCGAATGGATTCCTTGAGAACATCAATTGTCTGTGGTCTATTCTTGTACACTATTTTTAGATACCCGCACAAGAAAAAAATCCGGTGAGATTAGGTCTGGGAATATGGGGGGGGGGGGCCCCTCAGTCCTTTTGAAATTATTCGATTATCTAAAGACTGCTGTCTTTTGTTCTCACCCCAATATCCGTCATGTCAATTTCATCATTAATACTAATTGTATATAGTCAATTCCACAACATTAGAATCTAATTTACAGAAACTAATTTACATAGTCAATTACAGCATTAGAAACAAATTGTACACATGATCCCTTAATCAGCTTAATGAACTTATCACTTTCAAGTATAATTAAAGCTGCAATGTCATAATCCATTTAAGTTTTATAAACATTTATTTATGAGGAAAGCCTTTAACTTCCATTTAAACTGCTGTTTTGAGATGCTAGCTATTGATTTAGTATCAGATGGCAGTTTATTGTAAAGCTTAATTCCTAGTATATGTACATCATTTTGGGAGACAGTTTTAATTACACTATCTCTATAGTAATTCATATTGGTTCTGGTGTTATGTTCATGTACCTGACTGTTTCTAACTGGATTACACTTGTCCACAGTAAACATTATAGCTGTATAAGCATACAGAGAGTAGATGGTGATTATTTTTTTTATTTATAAAGGTATCCCTTCAAGATTCTCTTGCTTTTAGATTATACATGACCCTAACACACTTTTTTGGTAAATAAGCAGTTTATCCATGTGTGTTTTGGCTGCTGAACCCCATATTTCTATTCCATAGATTAGATGTGGATAGATACATCCATAGTATATTAATTTTAGGACATTTGTATTGTTGTACTTGCTAAAATATCTAAAGAGATGTTTCATTCATGTCATTCATGAACTACAAACTGTCCTGGATCGACTAGCTCACTGGTTCTCTTAACTGGCGTATTTTCCTCAACACTAACAAGACAGAGGCTAAGATCTTCTCTTTACGTCCTTATAGCGATGCTCCTTCACTACAGCTGCTCGGGGAACAGCTCACATGGTTACCAACCAGTGTGCCAGTGAAGTATCTTGGGATGCTACTGGACACTCGACTAACTTGGAACGCCCACATCTGCCGGTCTATTACACTTGCATTTGCACGGCTCTCAAAACTGTACCCTTTACTCAACAGGCGCACCTCACTTTGTTATGAATCCTCCCTTCTTTAAAAATCTCTAGTCCGTCCGATTTTTATCTATGCAGCTCCAGTGTGGGGTGGCACCAGCAAGACTAATCTCCTCCGACTGCAGGTATTACAATACAGGGTGCTCCGTACAGCTACAAATGCTCCATGGTTCGTCAGAAACCAACAACTTCATCACGAGTTTGGTCTTCTACCTGTTCACCAGTACATCCGCCGGCTGGCATGACCTTTCTTTTACCATCTCCAGGAGGTCCCTGGAGCTGTTACTACAATCTCGGCGCTCGCACTCGCCAACCAACTCGCTTCAAGCGCAGACTGCCACAAGATCTTCTCCTGAGTGACCTCTCCAGTACAGACGACCCAGAAGAGTGATACCCATCAAACTTGAAGTCCTCAATTTGTGTTACAGTGATCCTGCCATATTCAGCAAGAGGAGTCGTTCACGCCTACCTCAATTGTTATGTGTACTGTTACTTGTCTCGATAACAAACATCTGTAAAGCATACTTGCTGATCCATGGATAATAAAAAAGTAATAAAAAAAAGATTATCAAAAGTTCCATGGTGTCATTAGAAGTATGACACGTTGCTCCATCTTGCTGGAAATAACCGTCTCTCAATTCGATATCATCCAGCTGCTCCACAAATGTATTGAAGATACCTGTATCTACTTCAGTGTTTTAAGTCGTATCAAAGAAAATTGTCAACAATTCAGTGTTGCCAAATTCTCCCAGAGCCACTCAGATCATTAAAACAAATTTATACATTCTACGAGCTTTCAAAGGGAAATTACGGCCTATTAAAATAGTACTGTATTACCCAGATGCAAAACATCTTTGTGTTGGCATCAATAACATGGCGGTGGTTTATGCATTCTGAAAAGTGTTATAGGTTACACGAGGTGATGCATATGAGGACCTTTGTTGTATATGACAAAACTACAAGTGCCAAATGTAGTGCCATTAAATTCCAAAACACAGTAATATGTAGGATCAAAGGTACACAAGAATTTTCGCACACACAAATATGCATTTGAATAAAAGTTTCATAACTTCTTGTTTTGTTAAGTTTAATACAATCGTAGAAAGTATGTATGCTTCAAAAGATTGTTTGGAGATGTTTCTCATTTTAAAAAAAAACCAGATGTATAATAATCTTCGGAGAATTAATATAGGCATTTTGGTATCGGACTGGTGTATTATACTGAATTATTAGAAAAGGCCTTCGAACTGCAGGCCGGAATTAAAGAAGATATAACGAATTTAGAGGTTGTTTCGCTTTAAACTGCATCACGCAAGCCAGGATAAATCAGAAGCTTCCGATCGTTAACGTCCGGGGCGATGCTCCATTTATAGCAGAAAGCTTAGCTTCCACAGTTAGCAATGTGTATTTGTTGAATAAATATACTTTCACTGATAAACATGATTTTTATTTGGTTTTTAAACATGTCATTTTAAATAAGGTTAAACAAATGCTGGTAACTTTATATAAAGTTTAGTTTATGACATGCAGGAAGAACTAAGTAGTTCAAACTCCTACAAGGGAAGTTCAGATATATTACAATGGAATATTAAGTTAATGCTTAAAACTAGTAGCTTACTATAAACTGCTACATCTATCAAGTTATTGATTACCGATGTGTTTAATAGTACATTAAAACATGAGCAAACCAGCTTTAACAATCGAGGAAACGTTGAAATAAAATTATTCCCATTAAAAGTTTATGAACATCTCATTTATTATAGCACCCAGTGCTTCGAGGGCTGTTCAATAAAGAATGATCACAATTGTCTTTTGTCAACGTACCTTTGCTCATCATAATTTTGATGGTCCTTCTCAAAATAGTCTCCCCTGAATGCGATGCACTTGTCCCAGCGCTTCTGTCAGTCTTCAAAGACATGCTGGAAATCATTTTTTGAGAGATCCTTCAAAATCGCCTCTGCAACCTTCACCACTACTTCTTATGATGGATAATGCCTCCCACGAAGGCGTTTCTTCAAGTTAAGAATAGAAAAAAGTCACATGGGGCTAAATCCGGACTATAGGGAGGGTGAAGAATGCACTTCACGTTGATATTTGCAGGATATTCAGCAACAACATTGGCAATATTCAGCCGCGCATTATCGTGGTGCAGCATCCAGCCTGCTTCACGGAAATGTCTTTTGCTCCTGATGTGGACTTGCAATGTTTTCAGGACATCCCTGTATTATTGTCCAGTTACTGATGTGTGTGCAGGTATAACATGCTGATATTCCATGAATATCAGAGAATGAAATGCTCGCCTCGGTAGTGTGGTGGTAGCATGTCTGCCTCACGTTCAAGAGGTCCCGAGTTCGAATCTCGGTCAGGGTGAGTTACTTGGATAAGGTTTTTTCCGGGGTTTTCCCTTATCCTGAAAGACAAATTTCGGGTAAATCTGAGCTCTATGGACCCTCGACTCATTTGAGCATCATTTCACCCATTCCATTCATCATCCGATATGACTTAACGTTGGTGGACGTAAATTACACAAAAAAATTAAATGACCATAACTTTCCCAGCAGAAGCAACCACTTCTTTTTGGGGGGTTGGTGATTGAGATTTCCACACTGAGCTCTGCTGTTTGCTCTCAGGGTCAAAATGATGTAAGCAAGTTTCATCAGCAGTGACGACGTTTGAAAGAAACTCCGGATCTTCCTCTAACATCAACTTTAACTGCATGTTACCTCCATTGCAGCGGTAGGCGAGACTGAACATGTCTGAACTTGCCTGGTTCTCACAGGCAGGAACTAGCAGTACCAACAGTGAAACTACTACGACGTGTTTGTTTCATATTAAGCTAACAGAATATAATAAGATTGAGTTAAAGTGCGAATAATTAGGACCGTAAAAAATTATGATCATTCTTTATTGAACCACTCTCCTATATTGTAATGACAGGATTATAGGGTTCCAAATATTATATGCAGCCTGTCAAACATCTTTAAGATTGTGAGAAAAATAACATTTTCAACAGTAGTGTAGTAAGTCTAATGTATTTAAATATGTAAGAAGTATAATATCATTCTAAGCCATAAACAAGGTAAATTTTATAATGTATTTTATATTTTGAATTCCAGATCGATAAATCTCACCATTTTTATTTCTCTACTACATACTTAGAATAAGCAGAGGAATTATTATATTCTACCCAAAAATTTTATACTGGTATTTCCTGGAAATACCATTCCGATTTTTTTTTTTTTTTTTTTTTTTTTTAAGAAAAATGTCTGTTTGAATACCATTACTCAAACACGAAAAGTCGTTTAAATTATCAAACTCAAACATCTTCCAAGTATCCAAAATGTTTAAAAAAAATCCCCTACTCTACTTTGAATGGAACATTTTTACGAAATGTTGATATTTTCAAAAATCGATAATGATTTCGATTATATTTGTATGATAAACCAAATACATATCTTGAACTTCTTATCACTGAAAATAAGAGTTTGCATAACGAATAAATCTAAGAGGTACTGCACAGAAATGTATATCTTGTTAAAAATGAAGTTAATGTAAAATGCTCTTCTTTTTCCAAGTTAACCATATCTGTGAGATATTTCTTCTTATTGGTTTGAATTTTCTAGTGCATGTACTTTCAAATGACAAGACTTTTTTCCCTCCTGATCATGCAAATATATAATAAAATGATTTTCACAGGCTCGAAAGTAACACGAGTGAGTGAAAAGCATGTAGGTGTACATATCTGATTTTTACATTTGTACCAACCACCTATAGCAAACAGTGAAATAAATGAGAATAGGTTGCCTTTATCCCTACCTGAATCGAAGCAGAGATACAGGAGTAAAAAGGTTAAGTTCTTGCGCATCAGGCTTAAACATTATCGAATAAGTTTGTTTCTGATCAGATATGAATCGTTTGTGAAATCTGTCTAAAGGGGAAGAAATTCGTATACCTCTTAGAGACCAAATTTTTACAGTTGCTTCGTTGGTGTCTGTTGAACTGTTATCAGTACTGGGAGATAGTGGATTCCAAATGGCAGTTCACGCGTATCGGATTGGTCTCACAGCAGGCGTATTCCCTTTCCACGCCGTTTGGTATGTGCGAGCCAGCACGGCGCCTGTCTGCAGTTGCGGAGCGACCTTGAACTACATCCATGCTGTAGGCCTGGACCAAACAAATCGATTGCTCGACTTCTTAACATGTGGTGCTAAGTATAGAGCCAACAGGTGCAAGACGAGCTTTCTTTTTACCTTCTAAAGTGTTAATTCGTGTGTAGGGTCAAAGTTTGTGTTTGCATTCTTTGGCTTAAAACTAGACGCACAAATTCGAGTACCAACTTCACTCTCTACGCTGAGGATTTTGCTGTCTCTACTTGCCTATAATAAGTAGAGGAAGAAATGCATTTCAGCCTAAATTTTGATACCAGATTTTAACGGAAATACCTGTTTTGAAATTCCTTGAACCCTATTTCTAAAGCATTTTTAAATCAAGTTCCATAGCTAAAAATTAAAAGTTAGTTATGCATACAAAAGTTTTCTATACGTGCAAAATGTTCCTTAAAAAAGTCTCAAAAATGTTTATTCAAATACTATATGTTTACGATATTTGTATGAACAAATAATATCTATATCTTGCATTTTTTGTAAATACCTTGTGAAGACCCCTTCATTCTACTACATGGCAAAGCGAGAATGCGTATCGGAAAAATCCGCAACACAGATGTTAACCTCAGCTCATAGCACATACACGGCGAGTCCAGTCTATGTATACTCTGTTCAGATAGCAATGTATCATACATCGGCTAGCGCGAGAAAACATCATATAGACACACGCAGCTTCCAATCGCTCTATTTATGTTTCGTAGCTTACTGTACATCAACTTACTAATATTTCACTCCTCTAATCGACCAGATAAGACCCAATAAGGAACTATAGCAGCGCTGGTCAATTCGCCTCAACGCGTGTTTAACAAATGTTAAATATAAAAGATTTACAGAATCTTAGTATAAAAACTGACACCTCGTAAGCTGAAAATTTATCAAATAAAATTTGTTGTTCCATAAATAGTTGGCAGGATATTAATTATAGGTTTGAATTTCCCAAATCTTATGTAATTAAAGTGCGTCGATGCTCACTTGTTCTTGCCGTGTAATTTCAAAGTCCTAACGTAGCAACCCAGCTGTTACAGATCTGACAATCACTTAAGCCTATATACCTAAATCGAAATGTGTAAATATTGTGACTTAGTGGGTTCGTGAAATGAAAAGTCCAATTGCACCACTCAAAAATGTTCTTTATTTCCACCGAATTACAATGGGAACCCTTGCCGATTACACAGAATTACGTAATGCACACAATTACAATTCACCTGTTCGTCTGTCACAGGTCGCATCGTCCCTCTATTTATAGGTGGCTAAATGTTTCTAGAGAATTCTTTACCATGGAGGGGAGAAATATTCTGGAGGTTTCGCGTTCTTTCAGGCGGCAGGAGGAGGGGGAAACGAAGATTCAGCCACCCCTGTGGTTTCCCCTCCCGCCACTCTCTCACGCCTCCGCAGGCGGTACCGATGCCACACGCCCCCTCCACCGGCCTTCCCCTCGCGTAACCGACCGCAAGTTTGCCGATTGGGTAACAATATGCAACGACACCTTTTTTTCGTATAACAAGAAGTGGGTAGATGAATAAGCTTTCTTTAAGAATACCTGGCAGAGGAAAGAATATAGATCGGAACTTTTTGTTCAACAATGATAAGTTATTTAACAATATACGTTCCACTTTTCTGCTGTGATAAATTCACGAGTTTTTCTATCAATGACATAATGTGTACCACCTCGTAGGGTAGGTGACTGCGTGTCTGTCTCACGTTCAAGAGGTCGAATCCCGGCGAGTTCTCTGGATAAGCTTTTCCCAGGATTTCCCTTAATGAATGTCAGGTAAATCTAAGCTCTATGGACCCTTGACTCATTTGAGCATCATTCCACCCATTTCATTCATCGTCCAATATGACCAAACCTGTTAAATGACGTTAGTTTAAAATATGTATTTGATATAAGTGTTGCTTTAAGGATATACTTTATATACTTTTTGTGGAATAATATTTTATCCAAATCTTTTACCGCTTAATTACATAAATCATTCAAAGTAAAGGGGATTTATTTGCAGAACATTGTAATGTATTAATAAGCATATATCCTAAACACATGTACTTTAATTTTAAAAACTGTGTTATCTTTGGGAAATCAAATATAATGTATTTCTTCCCCTGAGTGGAAAATCGTGCCATAAGCGAAGAATTTTCCATGCCAACGGAGGTAATACAGGCTTCTTCAGTTAAAACCTAAGAGGTGCAGGACGTTTCGCCTATGCGCAATTGGTTTTGCCACAGCCGGCTTTGCTCTTACGTAAACTCCGCATGTATGGCATTCTTATCTTATAGAAAATACTGGAAAGTAAGCATTAAATTGGGAGAACACATTCTGATTTACACAATTAAGTTGGGCCACTGTGATTTTCCGTTTTAATTTCTAATATTTTGTTTTAGATCTTCCAAAGTATAAGGATTCCTTTCGTAAACTTTGTCTTTCAGGTTACCCCACAAGTAAAAAGCACACTATTATATCAGGGGAGCGAGAGGACCATACACCAGCACTAATGACTATCGTCAAACAGTTCCTTAATTTTATACATGGACTCCTTTGCTGTGTGGACAGTAGCAGAATCTTGTTGAAACCACCCACATGATTCTCTTCTGTTAGTTCCTGATAAAATGGGGTCAAGTGCCATTTTGGTACCTTTTTCTTTTTTTAACTTTACGTCCTCCAATGTTGTCATATCGGCGAATGAAATGGGTGAAATGATGCTCAAATGAGTCCAGGGTCCATGGAGCTTAGAGCTACCCGACATTCGTCCGTAAGGATAAGGGAACACCCCGGAAAAACCGTATCCAGGTAACTCACCCTGACCCAGATACGAACTCGGGACCTCTTGAACGTGAGGCAGACACGCTACCATCTACGCTACCGAGGCGGGCATTTTGGTACCTCTCTACATTTACAGTCTGCTTGGAATATTGGGCCGGTTATGCGTCTACCGCTAACAGGACACCAAACTCCAAATTTCTGATTTCTTGAACGCAATGTGTATTTTAGAGGCTCAGTACCGACTGTTAGGAGTGTTGACATGACCACCGAGGTGGAACCAGGCCTTATTGGACTTTTTCTCTGTTAACACTATAATTCTGTGCTTTCGTTTTTTGTTTGTCACAGAACCAGTAGTTTTTAATTTCTGTAACATCTCGTGAATTGTAAGTCAGGCAGTTCACCAGGGAACGGTTGAATATACTCTGTGCGAACACAGGTTGTGACTCCCATTTATAAGAACTTTAACACCCGACAATGCGTTGCTGTAGAGTCAAGCGCCTGTTTATGTTGGTGGCCGGTACAATGCTACTGAGTCGAGTGCAGCTGCTAGCCTCCGCACACAACAGCAGCCGGTAGTATGGGTTATCCAGCAAGGTCGTGTGCTCAGTTTTTAAATGAAGTACAGATGTATTATTTTATCTTGACAGGAATCCTGCGCGGAAGGGATGAGTAGCAACTGTGGTGGGGATAGTGCACCTATCACCACAATGCGTCACACGCGTAAGATTACGAGAGGGGAGGGCGGTGCATAAGGTGTCTAAAAACAAACTTCATTCTGTAAGCCAGTTTTGCAGCTCTTATAAACTAAGTTGTAATTCTTACTATGGTAGTAATCTCCAAGCTTTTGTTGGATCTTAAATAGTACATAGGCATTTGGAACAAAACCCTGTTCTCCTCCAGCAGAAATGATAAACAACTGTCGGCCTTTCAGTATCGCTGCAGAGTCCCTGTAACGTATTTCACTCCAGGCATATGGTCCAGTATGTGCTGTATTTGTATAAGTTTCATCCATATAAACTATATAAACTTCACTTCGATATCTCCGAATATTTCGTAAATACTTAAGATTTTTTGCACGTATGGAGCGATGTTCGATTAAAATTTGTTTGTCACGCTTAGTGTTTTTTTCTTCAAATAATCCTAGCTTCAAAAGAACTCTTCTTAATGTTCAGACACTGCCTTGGAAGTCAGTAGAATTTTTAGCTTCATAAGCACTTTCTTCAAAGTTGGTCTTTGTTTTTCTGTGCTTTAAAAATTATTCATAGTTCGCCTAACTACTTCTGAATTAAAACATCCAAATTAGATTTTGTGCATGTTCTTAATCTTTGTTTACTGGGCATAGAGAAGGACGTTGTTGCACTAGCACCAATAGCTTTTCTTTCCCTAATAACTCTCCTAAACTGCTTTCAGACACAACTGTTGCCTCAGATACCCTTCCCCAGATTTTTATAGCTGAACCACACCATTGTTCCTTTTTTATAAATCTATGGATATTGGTTATTACTTCTGGTGTTTTTAAATGTAGCACTTTATTTCCTATTGTGCTGTTAGGAGGCGTCATATATAAATGCCCTCTTGGAACCAGGAGACAAGCACATTTTGAAACAAGCTGTAGTGTTACCGAGTATCTCTGCACGTGTTTAGTTGCTCGCAACTGGTACGTAACTGACCTGCTCTCCCCTCCAGTTGCAACCGTTCTGAGGTGGACTCGTCCAGATACCACTGCGCATCGCTCTGCACTTTTCAAGATAAAAAAATACATCTGTACTCTGTAGTTGGAGGTATGTTCTTTAAGTTCTTCCTGATTGCTTACTTGGAAGTTGACTGAAATTGGATACAATTTTCTTTTATTTTTATTTTTCCAATACACAATAAGGTTCCTGTTCTTATTGGCACAACATTCATATCGCAAAATGTCAAGTAAAGACAGAGCCACCTAAGCAAAACGTTCTCGCAGTGGAGACGACTCCCTTGTTAACATAGCATTTCGTACTTCCGCTGTTTACCATGCTTGAAGGCTTTCCAACTCTGTGGATTTCAAACCGGTAACTAATTTGCCTTTTATTTTATTTTTTTAATTTGCGTCCTCCAACGTTGTCATACCGGACGATGAATGAAATGGGTGAAATGATGCTCATGGTCCATAGAGCTCAGATTTACCCAGCATTTATCTTTCAGAATAAGGGAAAACTTCTGAAAACTTGGGAACTCTTGAACGTGAGGCAGACACGCTAGCACCTACGCTACCGAGATACAGTGAAAATCTTAGTTTCGAAAAAGACCATCTGAAGGACTGTTATCTGCCCGCTAAAACTGCTGCCATCCACGAGGATAGCAAAGCCATCGGACAGTAGGGCATATTAGCGATACTTGGCAACCATGTTGCTCAGTCGAACGCTTTATTCATATTAATTAAACAAGGAGTGTACATTTATATTCCTCGCAGGAACCACCTATATGTTGCAAATATTCAACAATGGTGTGCATGAACTGCGGCCTTATCTGAATCAGAAATCGATGGGCGTCAACTAGGAACATTATATTAGGTAGCTCGTCAGCTGTTTTTGGCGTTTTCTTCTGGCGAGGTCTTACATACTTAAAGTTCATTTTGCTTCCATCTAAAATCTCAGGATAATAGAATAATTTCCATCGCCATCAACTTATGCGGCAGAAACACATGGCCCGATGACGCTCACTAGATTTTATGCTGCATTCTACTATAGAAATATACTTAAATTCCAAAAGTATTTCGTTCCTGTTTTAACTGTGTTATCGTAGTTTAAAAAGGTTGAAATACAAGGTCAGCTGTTGCCGATGGTTAACGTAACTAAATTTGGGTGAATAATTAATTTTAAAGCCGTTTATATGCAATTAAGTTATTAAATCTTCTAACAGAATGGTCGATTATAAGCAGAGGTAAGAGTTTTTGTTTATAACGATTTTTTCGCAAATTGTCGCGAGTTTTTCTTTTTTTCGAGAATATTTTTTTTAGCGATGAATGAGTAAATTAATATTTTTGGCCTCCTTAGAAAAATTAACATTTATTACGAATTACATAACTATAACTTTAATTTAGCATTCATGTCTTCCAAACATGAAGCTAGAAGTCGTGAAAAAATGTTTACAAAACTAACGAAAACAAGATAAAAGTAAACACTTAACAAAGCCAAAACAGTGACATCATGCGTACTGAAATAACAGCTAAGCGGTGCATCAATAAATTGACACCACAACACTCGGCTGGTCCGTGATACTGAAAACTGTTTTTGTATGGTAACTGGAAATATTATTTATTGGATAGCACACGTGCACACAAAAGCTCCTATTATGCTGACTAAAGGTAATGAGAAGACTGAACTCCTGAGAAGCTACTCTGAGACATTATATTAACATGAAAACAGGACTTAAGAATGTGTTCCAAAATGCCCGAAAGTTAAAAAATGAATACAAACAACACCTCACTGAAATCCACCCAGATTTAGAAGCTAGAACTGTCCCCATTGCCTGTACTGAAATGCTGGTCTAGCTGGTTTAATTCAGTAGTTAACATTGCCAACTATTTTAATGCAACTGTCGATTTATTTTCTAAATAAGAAAAGCTTTCAGTTCCTGCACAAAATTTGTTAAATAATCATCTTTGCAATAGGCAAACGCTGGTTCTTACCGCAATTTCTGTGAAAAGTCCCTTCAATATCTTTGGTTACCGATGTCAAACGCTGACAGTGAGAGATTTTTCTGTACATATAACTTAGTTGTGACAGACAAAAAACAAGTATGAAAAACGAAAATATCACAAATTCTGTGCTGCAGTTTGGCGATGTCTGATGTGATATTTGATATCATTCATGTTACCTACTGTCTGTTGATTTCAAATTAAATATTTTAATTTGGAAAAATGGGTTTCAATAGTTGTGTTACTCTGGTAACTTGTTACTTTTCATTTCCGCCATGTCATTACTCATTAATTCTCCGCCGAAAATTTGCGCGAAATTAATACCATAAAACACCACCAATTAAAATTATTAATGCCAATTTTATAAATAATTGTCACCATAAAATCTTTTCTCTGATTATAAGTAATCCTAAAATTGTTGGCTGAAGGCAAACAAGTAATTAAAAAAAGCTTTAAATAGCAGTGTAATATAGAAATGTTGTTTAAATGCAAACATTTGTTTCATAGGTACAGTGTTGCTTAATGATTTGGCATTCATTTCATGAATAAATTTAAGTATTCATCTATTAAAAACTCTATTATAACTGAACACCAAACCGCCTTCTGGTAGTAAACTTTGGACAACATCCTGGTGCTGGCTGAGGCACAGGAAACAGCGATCGACCTGTACGGGTATTGTGGGACACAAAATACAGACCTTAAGCTTGAAACGTCAAATGCTGTTATCAATTACATAAGCAACCAAAACTTCGCACCACTTTATGCGCACTTTTACACATTTGAAGATGTGTTAATTAAAGAATTATATATAATGCGTTATATATAATGTTTGTTTTATATATAAATCAGCATTTGATACACATTTTATTGTACAGTGTATGCAAAATCTTAATTTAAAAAAGCAGATATTATCAGATTTGAAAACTAAATACCAGATTAAATAAATGACAAACACCACACTATTACAATATAAGTACATGCTTCTTCTTTATAACATTTCATTCAAATATGATCCCAAACTAATTTTTCCCTTATTTATTTTTCTTAACAAGTGCCTTCAGCTTCGAAAATGTGTGTTACGTAAAACTACTCAAATATTAAGACCTCACACGCCTTACTGACTTGAAAGCTAACATTGCTAAATGAAATTAATGGAAGCAATCGTTCTGCAAAACTTAACGACGTTGACGTTTAAAATATTTATTTTCAAAAATATTGTGACTTTGTGGGTTCGTAAAATTAAAGTCAAGTTTGTAGAAATTCAAAATGTTTTATTTCCGTAGAAAGACACTTTTGTACACCCTTCACAGGTTCTAAAAGTGACGAGTCATACACACAGTAGTCTCTTGTTGCTTCACCACACATAAACAAACGAACAGAATCACTCGCGGTACACGTTAAAGGTCCACAATTAATAGTTCTCCACTTTCAACTCACTACACCAGTCCAATTACAACTGGCCCCATAAACTAGCCATGACTTCATTTATATCTCCACTCATTGTTCTAGAAAATAGTGGAATGTTCACTTTCTTCTCGGACAGCCAGCTAGGTGAAATGATTATTAAATATCAACTTTTCGGGAGTGTGCATCTCTCCCAGCATCAGGATATTTATAAAATGTTATACCACAATGAAATACTGGATATAACACAACTATAAACAAAGACAAAACACTATAAAAATTTGCATTACTGAACAAAAGACTGTTTTCAGTAAATTAAATACCAGGTCAGAAGATGGCGTGAATATAGAAAATTGTGTCAAAGAAACGTAACTACTTAACTTGATTATCAAGCTGTATTGATCTTTGCTTCTTAAATCGACGGATTTCCATTTTAAGGCCGGTTTCCAGGAGGAGCTGAACTGAAATCCAGCATCACGACTAAGCGTGCTCCTTTCAGAGGAAATCGCCAAAGCTACCTTAACTCTCCGCTCCCAGTAATGTTTCATTTTGCCAAGATGGTCGTCTCCTGAAAATTGGCTCTATGGTCGTTATCAAAACAATGCTCTGCCAGCTCAGAATTCTCAGGTTGCATTAAACGAATGCTCCGTTCATGTTCGATTATTCTAGTAGCGATGGTTCTTCCGGTTTGTCCTATATACGGTGTCCCACATTCACAGGGAATGCGGTACATTCCCGGAACTTGGAAGTCCAGTTTGTTTTTCAGTGGTCTCAACAGATGTTTAATCTTCAGAGGTGGCTTGTGGATTGTCCTAATGTTGCATTTGGCGAGAATTCTGCTGATTCTGCCGGATAGATTTCGGAGTAGACGTTTTGACGGAAAGTGAATATCAGGTGTTGTAATTAATTTACTGAAAAACAGTCTTTTGTTCAGTAATGCGAATTTTGATAGTGTTTTGTCTTTGTTTATAGTTGTGTTATATCTGGTGTTTCATCTGTAGTTATAAAATTTTATAAATATCCTGATGATGGGAGAGATGCACACTCCCGAAAAGTTGATATTTAATAATCATTTCACCTAGCTGGCTGCCCGAGAAGAAAGTAAGCGTATTCGTCGCCAGGAAAGCTTCAGGGTGGAATGTTCTGTAACAATCAAGACGGCACCAGAAGAAAGACGATCCTTCCAGACATCTGCTCTTTCTGTCGGCAAGCTTTTATCTCCTCGCTACACTGTCTCTTTGCGCGCACCGGCCGCGCCCGTCCCAAAAATGCCTCGCGAAAATATTTATTAAACATTTTTTTTTTTTTTTAATAATTTTAATTGACATCAGTTCTTAGACCAGTTATTGAGAAGTGAATAAGACACTTAAAGCATCAAAACTAAGACTTTTGTACACCTAAATATTGCAATCAGATTACCCATTCGGGAAATAATAATAATAATTATAAAATAATAGAGCAACATTCCATATTCAGACGAGACCCAACGTATATGCATATTGTGGCTTAGGACCAGAACAGCCTAAGTTTTTAGTAATGAGAAGTGAAGAAATGCCACGAAGATTAAGATAGGAACTTTATAGGAAATAAAACAAACCACGTTACCATTTTCTTACTCGGAATATAAAGTCACACCGCGTGTAAGCTTTAAAATGGCGAGCTATCACACTGGTCTTTCGCAAAGTCCATCCTGCAGGGGAGATGATCCAAGTGAATGTGTTTGAGAAATTACTTTTTTACGGCTTTGTGCCTGGTAGTGATAAGATTGACACTGGCCTTTATAGAAAGTCAATCGCATGTGAAAGGTCAGTGGAGAAACAGGTCAGGCGTGACGTAACAATTGCCATTTACCTCACACACGTTCCCATTCATTTGGCAGTAGAATCGCAAACATCAGCGGCTCTGTGCAAACACAACTTGACTCTGAACTTCTACAGTGCCCATCTTGCCTCTCTTCTGTGATGAGATGCAGCTGGTGGTGCCCATTTGTATTACCACTGGCCATACCATATCTTTTATGTTCTCTTTTACTAGTAAGTAGTGGAAGTACTGCATTCCAGCTAAATTAAAAATGCTATTCTGAGATTTCGTCTGAAACACAGGTCACGCCAAATCTCAAAAAGGTATGAAGAAACAAAAGGGTCAGAATACGCGCATGCGTGCGTCCGTATTTAAGTTCAGCATCTTCTAAGGATGCGATACGAAGATTTTCAACAAAATCCCCCACCTCAAACTAGCGTTTCTACGGAAACAAATCCAAAAATTTTGATTTTCTCAAAGAATGCCTTAAAGTATTGATTAAATATAAAGTCGCCACAAATGTGTATCTCGAATATGAGAATTCTAAGTGATTTACCGGGAAAATATAATGAGTCAATTGGAGAGTTAAATGTCGCGTCGGCATGTTGGCCATGTTAATTAAATTATTTTCAAATTCGTCTTACGAAAGTCATTCCTGATCTTAGGATCTCTTCTACTTTAAGTTGCTGTTTTGAAAATAAACATTTATGTGCCAATTCCCATGAAATTATGGCAGCGATGCTTATTTTTTCACTGCAATAGAACTTTAACTCGTGAATTGTGCTTCTTTAGCGAAAACTGTTTATGGAGCTATAAAAACTGCTATTCAGCTTGAGCTTGGCTTGCTTGTATGATAAAGCAGGATGCCCTTGAAACATTTTTAAATCGATATACCACGACAAAGCTGCATGTACTGTATAGTTTCGTTCATGGAGGTCAGTGATTGACCCTTGAAGGGAAAGCCAGTGTTTATGACTGACGAAAACGGAAACAAATTGTGTCTTCTTTTGTTTCCGCAGACCGTATTATGACTCCAACTGTTTTTATGAACAGATGGAGATAGATCGCTTGGAGAAAAATAACATGTCAACCAATCAAGCAATTGATCCAATTGACAGAATGAGCTATGTTCTAGCATCCTCACAGTTTTATTTATACCACTATTTGTCGTGGACGGATGCAGCTGGAATTTGTTTCCATGTGGCGGTGACGACAGTTGTGAGGTTGTTCAAATGTCCAGACCTGTACCCCTGAAGAGCTCTCTCAAAAAGGTAAGAGGTAAATGATATTACTAGTGAGATTAAAGTTGATGAAAATAGTATTTATTGAAACGTTCTATAATTATTCATTACCTTTATGCTATACTAATTCTTTAAAACTCGTCGTCGAACCGTAAGCTTATACATTATTGTAGCCGTTTTTAAACCCAAATTCATTGTTGGCAATAATTGAGTCCAGTTTGGGATCGAAATCGCCCATTTTCGTTCTCTGGTCACTAGGCTACTCCAAATTAACAGCATATATGTATCGTTTTTGTGGCGTGTCTACCAACATGTGCACTCGCTTTATTTGGTGTCGCAAATCCCAAAATAGCATGATGTCATATAAATAATGAGTAGTTGGTATGCTTAATTTTTTAAGATTACTCACTCAGACTAGGCAGGTGTTCACCATTCCTTCCAGAAGCGTTTTTCGGTCTTTGCTTTAGACCATCTTCAGTGGGAGCTGCACCAACTACTGAAGATGATCTGAAGCAAAGACCGAAAAACGCTTCTGGAAGGAATGGTGAACATCTGCCTAGTCTGGGTGTGTAATCTTAAAAAATTAAGCATGCCAGCTAATCATTATTTATATAAAATATATCTCACTTTTAATAACTTGACAAGTGTTCTTTAAAATAGCATGATCTTATCTCCATTTTCTTCACCCTGCAGCTTTCAGGACCTCATTATTTGGATTCACACGTGAACCAAATAACTCATTTTGTTCTGCACTTCAACTGCAATATTGGTCCTATGCTTAAACCTTAATCGGCACATTTAAATTTTGCAGATCACAGCATAGTTGTAAAAGTTCCATCGCAGCTTTCTAAAGGCTATGTAAATAAAACTGGAGAACTCTCCCCTTTAAGTCAGGAGATTGGTGTGAAATAGGATAACCGTGACGTTCTCTTAATCGTCCTCTATACTCCACCAAATTATCACAAAATAGTGCTTCAAATTGCAAAAAAAGAACTGAATTCTTGTGATTCGGCAACCTTGATACGACTACATGAGATACACATCATTTTTGGAAAATTAGAAGTTCCTGCTTATTAGAATTACTAACATTCTAAGGTATAAATACACGAAAGTTTAATAAAATACTTTTGTAACCAAATTTGAGTTACTTCTCATGTAGTTGTTTTTCACCAAATAGCCTCTACCACAGTACGGTCGAATTTACTTCCAATGCTGTATTCCTTTTCATTAATTCTTAAACACTTTATTCAGCAATTGTCTAAATAAGCTATCAGTTTCTTAAGGCATTTGTTATGAGTTTATTAGTAATGTAAGCATCTTCATCGTACGCTATATTTAATCCTATTATTCTCCAATTCATCGACTAGGTAAATTTATTGTTCCAACCTCACAGCTGTTCCCTCCGTTTTCTTTTAGCTCTTCCCAAATTCCTTTTGCCCTTTGGTTTACATCCACATTTTGATTTAGGTAGTAAAGTTGTTTTCTTTTGAGATGTTGCTTCCGTTTTTTGTTATTTGTTCATTTTGTTTTTCATTTTTAAAATCTAATTCTGTTTTAGTATACTTAAGTACAGCTTTTGCTTCTTCTAAAAGGATTCGTCTCCGAGGCCTGTGTTCTGCTATCCATTTTTCTTGTCATCACCTAGGTTTCACACCTACCTAAATAAAACAATATAAATAGTTTAAAATGTGATCAGTGTATTTTTTTACCTTAATTTTTAACATTTTATAAATCTTTCTATATATAATTTACAGTTTGAGCTGTTTTTCTACTTATATTAAAATTAGTAACTAACCTTTTGTACTTACTGTAAAATTTGGTTTATGAACCTGTTTGTGATCTTGCATATTCGTTACCCAAAATGCAATTTTAGTTCATTCTGTGGATATTTTAAAATAATTCTGCACATGCCTTATTTTGTTCATGTAACGCTTTATGTTCATTTTCTTGAATTGTAATGTCATAAGTACTTTTGAAAATTTATTCTTTAACTGTCCTAGTTGCACCACTATCGTGGTGTTAGGGGATTCCTGTTTCTCTATCCCTTAAGGGATAAGCCGAAGCTTTACATCCGATAGAGAACCAGGATAGGTAATCAGCCCAACGCTTTGGTGTGAAGGTGAAAGAGTGTGAGATGAATGAGAGGAATGATGATGGAGCAATTGGTGGAATGCTGAAGGGGAAACCGGAGGACCGGGAGAATACCTTCCCCAGCACCATGTTCACCACAAATCTCGCTTTGCGGTCTCTTTGGATCGAACCTGGGCCACCTTGGTGAGAACCACTATGTTCTAACCACTCAGCCATGGCGCGGCTATTTGTTAAAACTCATGCGCTGAAATTATTTAACTTTACTTCCATTGTTGCTGGGCTTTCCTGATCTGGATGCTGCCGTTTACATATAAACTAAAAACGTCAGGTAACGTCTTAATGAAACTCATTAATAACTATTTTAGAAAATAAATTGGCGAAAAGAATTCTTTTAAAAGAAATTCTAGTAAGGGATTTCGTTTAAACTCTTTGTCACATGGAAAGATAGTCAGACTGAAAAATTCAATGCCATAGCCGAGATTTGAACCACGGATCTTCTGGTCCAGCCGCTCTAACCATTGAGCTACTATGGCCAACGTGCCGATATGACATTAAATTCTCCAACTGACTCGTGTTTCTTCCGGTAAAGCACTTAGGAGTTCTCATAAATACACGAGACAACTACCTTAATGGCGCCTTACAACGTGTAAGTACTTTTAGGCGTGGCATTATAGTTAACCACTATTAGGTCAATTAATGGAAATTAATTGTTCTTTCAGTCTGACTATCTTTCCATACTTTAGCCTACACACGGCCAGGGTGAAAGAACAATTAATTTCCATTAATCGGAAATAATAGTGGTTAACTATAAAGCCCGGGCCTTAAAGTACTTACACGTTGTAAGTCGCCATTAAGGTAGTTGTCTCATGTGTTTATGAGAACTCCTAAGTGCTTTATTGGGAGAAACACGAGTTAGTTGGAGAATGTAATGTCATATCGGCACGTTGGCCATAGTAGCTCAATGGTTAGAGCGGCTGGACGGCAACCAGAAGATCCGTGGTTCAAATCCCGGCTATGGCATTGAATTTTTCAGTCTGACTATCTTTCCATACTTTAGTCTACACACGACCAGTGTGAAAGAACAATTAATTTCTTTGTCGCATGTTTCGCAGATGCCAGATTTAAATACAAAGTTTTAGTATTCATCTGATTTCTTTATTTTCAGTTATGCTGTACACATGGAATGTACGTTCGTGGTCTTTTCCCCTTAAAATAGTCTTATTATTTCAACGACAAAATTATGGTTTTCCAATGAAATGTGTATATTGTATTTTTAGGTGGAGAGTAATACTTCCTATACCTTTAAAGGTAGGTACAGCACTTGAAACCCAAAAGATATCCGATTTAACAATAAAAAAGTTGTATTTGTAAGACTTAGTATCTCTTTTCACAGAGAAAGTCCTTCATGAATCTATATTTTCTTAGTTGGCATTACTGATAAAAACTGTAATAAAGCTTTTAAATTATTCGTCCTGACCACGATGATAGGAAGCCTGAGCAGTTCCAATCTGCTTCAAATCACATTAACATAAGCACTTGCGCCAAGGAATTTTTTCACCTCAGTTATATGCTCTCTACCTTTGGCAAATTTGGGTGATGCTGCTCTTAATAGTAGGTGCCAAGATTTGCGTATGGATGTGACATTTTGAGCTGGAGGTTCTGCAGCCTCAAGTACCATCATTAGCACCAAGCGTAGCCGTCCAAGTGGTTCACTCTACCATTCTGCTCTGCTCTTTGCAACCAGGATTATTTTGTTTAAGAGTTTGCAGTGTGTGTTGCTTCACCACTCTAAAGTGGATACTGTAAATTCTTAGACGTCACTCCCACGTGTGCTTTTCAGTGCTGGAGCTTTATGAGCCGTTGCAGGCAACATAATTTTGGGAAAATGAGATGTGAGTAGGGAAGCTTTCCTCTATCGCTATAGAAAGAAATCAAATTAGAGTGCATCATTAATATTTCGCCATGCATTTTTTTCTTCATGGACACTTAACAGGAAATATTGTTCGGTTGACAAGATCTGCACTTACATAAAGAGACCAGTAATCCCACTAGCCGGCGTATAGCGGTTCTGTACAGATGGGGCGGGTGCTTGCTCAAAGGAAAGAGTGCTCCCTCTGAACATCAAAGGGTTGTTTAGTTGGGCTCGTTAATCGCCCTGTCTAGGCAGTGAAACGGTCTTCGAGCCTTGAATTATTAGAAACAACCGCAGAGTACTTTAACTCACATAAAATTTGGCCAAAATAATCGATGATAACATTAATATCTAGTTGATCATGGTTTTACAAGCGCGTACCTTTAAGACAGTATTTGCATCAATTTTGGCGCAAAAGTATAAAACACGAAAAGCTAGTGAAAGGTTGTAAAACGGCATATACCAGAGGAATATGCCGATTGTGACGTCAGGCAAGAGCCGTGTACTACCAAGTTGCCTATATATATGGCGCTGTGGGTACAGAATCTGAGGATTCAGTCAAGTGTAGCGCACTCGATGACAACAATGTAGCTGCCACGTACCAAATGAAACTGTTAAATTTACAATGTGACGATTTATTGAAGGATAAATATGCACGCAAGAAAGACTTGGCTGATGTTTACAAAAATGTCCCCGAAACCAGATTAAAAAGGTTGCATCCGCTTGTCTCATGGACATTGTATATGTTTGGCTCGACATATGTGTGCAACAAATTGTTTTTCCTGGAAAGGTAGAGTCAGACTGAAAAATGCAATGCCATAGCCGGGATTTGAACCACGGAACTTCTGGTCTCCGTCCATCTGCTCTAACCACTAAGCTACTATGGCCAACGTGCCGATATGACATTAAATTCCCCAACTGACTCAATTAATTTCCATTAATTCACCTATAAAGCCTGGGCCTTAAAGTACTTACACGTTGTAAGTTGCCATTACGGTAGTTGTCTCATGTGTTTATAAGAACTCCTAAGTAGTTTATCGGGAAAAATACTAGTCAGTTGGAGAATTTAATATCATATCGGCACGTTGGCCATAGTAGCTCAGTGGTTAGAGCAGCTGGACCGAGACCAGAAGATACGTGGTTCAAATCCCGGCTATGGCATTGAATTTTTCAGTCTGACTCTACGTTTCCACACTTTAGCCTACACACGGCCAGTGTGAAAGAACAATTAATTTCCAATTGTTTTTCCTGTTACGAAATTAGCTAAGTCCAAACCCCAAAGTACCTTGTCGGGTCACAATCTAACATGCCGCCTTCGATTATGAATTTCCCAGATATTACGTCCTCACATTGATAAACTAGTTTTCTGTCAGAAAATTTCCACGTAATTTTGTTCTGAAAGGGTCTCCTCTAATTAGAGAAAATTACTTTCATTTTATTTACCTTATAACATGCCTGACCTTCAGATAAACTACGAGTTGAAGTTTTATATATTTTTTCATATCACAGAGCTAATATGTAATCATTTATAAACTGTGACCAATTGTGTAGTTAAAGCAGTCAGCATTGATATTACAACACTCAAAATGTAAGTTGTACATATTATTAATACCTGATAAGTTTCCTGTTTTTCCTCGCTGTTGGAACCCCAACACATCAAACTGTTTCCTTCCTCTTCGGCAGCAGAAATCAGTGCGGTGACGTCACACGCTAACCTGCCTTTCGTTCGGGGGCGTATGTGGCGATTAGAGCTGGCGGAGCTGACGTCACACCGCCACTACCTATCTTCCCCTGGCATATACAAATAATTCTTCACTCTTTCCTTGAGAAGGTCGAATTATGCTCTTTTTAAGCCTTTCTTTGTGTACCGGTCGTGGTGAAACTCTTTCATAAAGTCTGTATCCAAATCCCCCTTCAATTTACATCCGTTGTTACATTGTTCATTGTCATTGATTTGATTCCCAGTTAATTCGCTTAGAGAATTGGGCCACTTTGTATGCATTTTAGTGTACTTAGTATTCAAATTTATAATTTCTCTCTTTCTGAAAGGGTCTGTATTAATACCCCTATTACTAATACTGAAACAATAGCTGCGCAACGATTATTTCACCACAATATACCAGACTTTCAGCACTCATTTTGACAGTCATTTTTTCTGGTGAAAATTTAACGATGACAGATTTCCTGATCAACATAAAATGGACATTTCGATATATGCAAAATTTGAAAGTAGTCAATTTTGTTAGTAATAATAAATCTAAAGGCAATTATTGACTCGCTTCTTAGCGAGAACGGACAACACAAGTTCCATTACCTTATGCCTGTACGAGATCGTTTGTGAACTCGCAGAAGAAATCGCGCTATAAGTTAATAAGCAGTTACAATTCGTTTGTATAACAGATTTGTAAAGGTAGAACATTTTAAGTTCCCACTGAGGTATGTAACCTCAAAATTGAATTTGAGTTCTAGTGATTTACGGTGAAAAATGTCATTCACGTGAACTTGTTACCATGGTAGATCAGTTGGTTAGAACAACCTAACGGATATAGGAAGATCGTGGTTAAAATGTAGGCTATGGCATATTTTTTTCAGTCTGAGTGCACCTTTCCAATAATCAATTGGCAGTTACGATCGCAAATAAATTTATTTCTCTTAAAAGTAATGAATTATGTCTCACTGAGGTTTTTGTGTTTCAGTATCACAAGGTATCTCTTTTTTCCTCTTCAATACTGTGTCTGTAATTAAGAGGCACGGGATATGTCCCATATCTTTCATGGCAACGCCAATTTATAATTAATATTACTCGCTGAAAATTAAATTAGACATTAGGACTCTGCATGTCTCAGGAACAATTGTTTTAAAAGAAACATGTCAGTGCTATAATTGCAGAGATTTTTATCGATCTCTCAGACCTTGCACTGCCTTTCTGATTGTAGTCCAGACTGACAAAACACGCACAATCGCTATTTACAGCATGAATCGCGTCTGTTACGAACCTAAATCTCCTGGAATGTTCTGTTTAATCCGTAAAGTTCCTTTCCTATACATAAATAAGATCCTGGGTAAATTGTCATGCTATTCGTGACCTAATTTGCAATGTTAGTTCCATATAATGGCTGGCAAATTGCAATACAGAATTATTAATGTCATCCTCCACGAGTTTTCATCTGTGGTAGCAAGAGTTAAAGGTCAAATATTATCATGTTTTATGATCTTGCATAATGGTAATTACATCGAAAATGAACTTCAGCTTTTCATGTTTCTTTGTCATAAATAGAGTGTGTATAATGAAGGTGTGCAAAATTAAGATATTAAAGTTAGTATTTTGTTGCACAGAGGTTCATACAAGAACTTATCTCCATTTTGTCTATGATGCTTGCGGTGATCTTCTTTTATTTTATTTATGTTTATTTAAAGGCAGAGTTCTTGCTCATTAATTTTACGAGGGCACCGTAAAAATAATTTGTTCCTCTCACGACAGTGTGCCTGTGATGAATGTCTTGACCTCAACAATTTTAGTTATCTAAGAAAGAATACATCTACACTTTATGTATAACACACATACGATACTGGGATACCATTGCGCTATACCATTGTTGAGATCAAGGCACACTGCCGTGAGAGGAACAAATTATTTTTACTGTGCCCTCGTAAAATGAATGAGCAAAATAAACATAAATACAATGAAAGGTGTTCACCGCAAGCATCATAGACAAAATGTAGGTAGAATGTAAATCTTTTTTTTTTTTTTGCATCATGTGCTGCCATCTGGTACTGTCCGTCCTCACTCCTTCATATAGCAGGACGTCTAGTGGACGTTATCTCGTCCGAGGACTACAGTACATTTGTGCAGGCGCTATCTCCATGGAAATGCATGGTTGTTATCTATTAAGTTACAAGGCCAATCTCTTGGACAAGTGCACAGTTTTAATTAAGTTCTCTAACTGTTGTAGTGAACGTATGACGTGTTAGCTTCTTAGACGAAAAAATCCGGCTACAGCTGTCGGATAAGATTACAAGAGCATACAGTGATCCGGTGAGGCGTGTATTGCATGTCCTGGACAATAACAATTGCACAACGCTTCCACAACTAGCTTACACCACGGATAGCAATCTGATCTTTCCTTCGAAAAGAAAAATGGGCTTTAATATAGTTCTTTTACATACGGCACGAGTAATGTAACAATAGTTATATAACAGTTATTAAAAATGTGGAAACGTAGAGTCAGACTGAAAAATTCAATGCCATAGCCGGGATTTGAACCACGGATCTTCTGGTTTCCGTCCAGCCGCACTACCATTGTGCTACTATGGCCAACGTGCCGATATGACATTAGATTCTCCAACTGACTCGTATTTTCCCGGTAAACCACTTAGCAGTTCTCATAAACACATGAGACGGAAACCAGAAGATCCGTGGTTCATATCCCGGCTAGGTTCATATCCCGGCTATGGCATTGAATTTTTCAGTCTGACTCTACGTTTCCACAATTTGGCCTACACACGGCCAGTGTGAAAGAATAATTAATTCCCAGTTATTAAAAAGTTTGGAATCCTTCATCAGACTATATGGAGAACATGTTGAACATGTACAGCACGTTACTGTGATATCATTCTTACATGTTCCTTCCATGTAAGATAAAATATCCAACGTTGCTCTCATATGGTATTTTCCACTCTTCCACAAATATTCATACAACGCTTATTTATATTATTTAATTTAAACATTTCCATAAATTATTGATAATTTTCTGTAGGTTCAAGGGAATACAGAATACGTAGGTCCTAAGCGTTAGTCAAATATTTTAAAAACTAGTATCTATGTGATAGCGATGAGATGCTCTTCTCTTAGCATGACGAAAAGAAAAACAATTTCTTATTTAAAAGAAATATTGGAAAGTTAAAACAAGGAATATCTCCAAAATGGTTCACAGTACAAATTGTGAACAGTTTATTGAGATAAACTGTGTTTTAACAAGCTCTACATAGGAAATTAATTGTTCTTTCACACTGGCCGTGTGTAGGCTAAAGTATGGAAATGCCATAGCCGGGATTTGAACCACGGATCTTCTGGTTGCCGTCCAGCCGCTCCAACCCTTGAGCTACTATGGTCAACGTGCCGACATGACATTAAATTCTCCAAATTTAACTCTCCAAAACACGAGTCAGTTGGAGAATTTAAATTCTCCAAATTTAATTCTCCAAAACACGAGTCAGTTGGAGAATTTAATGTCATGTCGGCACGTTGACCATAGTAGCTTAAGGGTTAGAGCGGCTGGACGGCAACCAGAAGATCCTGGGTTCAAATCCCTGCTATGGCATTGAATTTTTCAGTCTGACTCTACCTTTCCAAGCTCTACATATTTTGTACAGTAAGATTTTGTGTAATTATACTTTACAGCTTAAGTCATGCAATTTTTTTGGTTACTTACGAGTTGATGACATGCTTTAAAGTAATTAAGATTACTCACTCAGATTTTTTATGTTCACTCCTCTGAAACATATTTTCATCCTAATTTTTGGACATCTTTAGCGGGCCATACTGCAACTACTGTGATATTAAAAAAAAGTTAGGCAAAAGTTATCCAATATGAAGAGGAGTTCTGAGAACATTCCCAGAAAATGCAAGGTATCTATTTGATTTGTTGTGAAAATATATCACGCGTATGATACTTCGTATAAAAGTAAGTCATTTTTAAGTAAATCTAAATTTTCAAAAGCTGTTTAATGTAAAGGGTAGTCTAGGAAGGGGAGATTTTCCTAAAAGTCTTCGTATCGCATCCTTAGAAAACGAACTGAAATATCAAATTTTATATGTAAATTTATATTCAGGAATTAATCATTTTAAGTACATTACTCCGATATATGGGTGTTTTAATTAATTAGAGCCAACTGAAAAATTAAATGTCATGGCCGGAATTTGAACCACGGATCTCCTGGTTTCCGTCCAGTCGCTCTAACCCCTTGAGCTACCATGGCCAACACGCCGATGCGACATTAAACTCTCCAATTAACTCAATTTTCCCGTTAAACTACCTTAGAGTTCTCATATTCGAGTTCACGCCTGACTGCTCAGTTTCTAGTATCGCTGTTCATATGGGACATTGTTATTGTTATTGCTACTGTTATTTCTTTCTTTTTTTTTTTTTTTTTTTTTACTTGTGCCTTTAACTACAATGGTCATATCGGCGGCCGTTCTCCTTTGGAACATATCAAAGCTGTTAACTCGCTTTTCGTTAGGTTTTTTCATCATTACATCACACACACACATTCACACTCTCATTCATACTTCCAGACTCTGGGGAAGATGGGGAATTATCTTGGTCGGAGAAAAATCCCCATCCCCACCGCCGGGAATCGAACCCGGGACCCCTAGCACTGCTACTGTTATTGTTAAGCAATTTTTATGCTCTCCATATCATGTAATAAAATCTCTCCATTTTACAATGCTGTCACCCATAAACACAATTCTTGCCGCTCTCGCTTCTTGATTCACTTCATTCTGTAGATGGATTTTTAAGGATTTCGCCTCTTACTAATTATAATCATTCACACTGTGTTAACACCTCTCAAACCCACGATTTGCTGATATCCTCTGATAAATAAACGACTTAAAATAGGACATTCTTGCTCTCTTAAAGATTTTTGCTTCGGCTGAAAGGTTCTACTGTCATCTTATTGCTTTCTTTACCTAAAATGAAATCTCTAAAATAATAGTAATCTAAGAGTGTAGAAATGTCAATATTGCTCGTTGTTTAGATAGGTGTTATGTTAAAATGATTCCTACAACCTCAAGTTTGAAACCTAACATTAAAAAATATTAAATCTGTCACTATTTGACTGAAACCTTTTATCCTACCAATTATTTAATGCTATTCCGTTTGGAGCGCTGATGTCAAAATTAGGACCTTGGTCGAGTATAATTGATCCTTCATGTATAGATACTAAAAGAAGCCCTTTCCGCCCTTTGTCATTACAGACTTTATAGTCACTACGTTACTGCGTGCTCCATTGGATAACATTAATTTGCTTATTAAAAGTGTCGTTCAAGAAGTGAAATATCAAACGAGAGCTTTGACCCAGATTCAGTGGAATCCTTAGCAGTTCAGTAAAACATTGAAAACAAACAGATCTATTTACTTATTCGATCCTGCATATACATGGAGCAAAACATATGGGAACAATGTCCTCAGATTGTCACATTGACGTCATAGACGTTGACCTATAAGGCAGGACAAAACAATGAAAATCCATTATTGAGAGGATGAAAATATTCACGTGCGAAGTTGAACGGATTCACATGTTCATGCTGGATGACTAAAACGTGGATCGGTCGAATAAGATGAGAGGCATGAACTTGTGTTATATTCCAGTTTACAATTGAATCTCACTTAATCTGAATGTTATTATGATAACATTTAAAAAAAAATTAAAAAATACAACTTTTGTACAGTAATATATTGGTATTGTTGGAAAGGATGATTGTATAATGATGTAGGCACTAAAATCACTGAAGTGTTCTAATACGCAAGTTCAGTTCTTCAGTGTAAAATCACCCTGCCCCTAAAAATAATTTTCTTCTGTTTTTCCGCATTAAATTCTTGAGCTGCAGAGTTTTATATATTAAAAAATGTCAACAGATTTTAATTTTATAGCTAGAAATATTCATGTAAATGAAATGACAAAGTATTAACTAAAAATCACAATAATTATGAAGTATATAACCCTTCGCATTTTTTCTGAAGTAGTTCTTATTTTATTTGCAGATCATGTGATAGCTTTTAAGATAGTTTTGACATTGAAATTCAGTTCTTAAAGTTTGAAAACTCCTCTGCAGCATAGTTTAAAACACAGAAAAAGACTTTCGGTCAAGAACTACTCAAGGAGCTGATTTGAGAACTTGCTAGTCTTTTATAATATATACCATAGATTCTAGTAAAAAAAAAAAAAAACCTTCTAATGCCTCCATAAGAGCAGAATTTCCTTATTTCATTTGTTAGTCCCTCTTATTTCTTAATGTTACTGTAGCCTATGTACAGGGTGCATATAAATAAATATCGGGGTTTAAACTCTTTATAATATTTATTAAATTAAACTTGAAGTTATAAATGATATGTCAAATGAAAAAGCAACCCAGTTTTGTTGGCACCAGTGAGCATGTGCGTGCAATGTTTCTGCCGCAATCCGCTAGACAGCGGTAGCAGCAAAGATGCTGACTAGTAAGCTGAAAGCGTTTTGTGTTTTGCAGTTTTCAAAGACCGAATCTGTAGTTACTGTGCAACGTGCGTTCCGCATTAAGTTCGGCTGTGATCCTTCTAGTGATAACATTCGTAGAAAGTATCATCAGTTTGAAGATACTGGCATCCTTTGTAAAGGGAAGAGCACGAGACGACCAAGAGTAAGTGAAGAGACTGAGCGAATGAGAATCGTTCACTAGTAGCCCAAAGAAATCAGTCCGGAAGCCTAGTGGTGAATTACAAGTTCCTGTGTCGATTGTTTCGAAAGTTGTAAGAAAACGCTTATGGCTAAGTCCTTACCGTTTAGAGTAATTACAGGCTCTAAAGCCAACAGACCACAGATTACGTGCCAACTTCGCAAACGACATGTTTCATGACAATGACTATTTTATGGATCGTGTTGTTTTCAATGATGAATCGATCTTTCAGTGGACATGTTAACACTCACAATGTGCGCTTCTGAGGCTCAGAAAATCCTCACGATATGGTACAAATGCTACGAGATTCCCCTAAAGTGAATGTATTTTGTGCCTTATCCCGGCGGAAACTTAACGGGCCTTTCTATTTTGGTGAACCTACTGTACTGTACCTTGATACACTAGAGCAATGGCTCTTCCCTCAGTTGGAAAAATGAGCCAGAGAACTTCATTTTCCAGCAAGATGGTGCGCCACCTCACTGGCATAACGAAGCACGTGATTGGTTGAACGTCACTGTACCCGAGTGCTGTATAAGCCACAAGGGCTCCAATGACAGGGCTTGCTATGCATGGCCTCCACGTTCTTCTGACCTAACGACATGCGATTTTTACTTTTGGGGCTTCTTCAAGGATCGTGTGTACGTGCCTCCGCTACCAGCTGACCTACCAGAATTAATAAACCAGATTGATGCAGCTGTTACTACAATTACTGAATACACACTTATCAACGTTTGGGAAGAACTCGGCTATAGACTTGATGTGTGCCGTGTGACAAAGGGTAGTCACATTGAACATTTATAAGGTTCTTGGTAAAACTGAGTTGCTTTTTCATTTGACATATCATTTATAACTGTAAGTTGAATATAATACATATTATAAAGAGTTAAAAACCCGATATTCATTTATATACACTCTGTATTTCCATTTGATCAAGCAAGTCATGAGGTGTTCGAGTGGTGAAAGAGTAACTGCTGTTACGGTATCACAAAATTAAACCGCATCATTGTCAAATAATAATTTGAAGAGATGGAAGACAAATATTCTGAGATATGGGTTCAGCACATTAAGGAAGGAAGTAAAAAGTAGCACGTTACTGATTAACCTACATTTGGATATGATAATCGCGAGCAAGCATAGCAGAGTGACATTTCCTTGTACAAAAATGTTGCAGTTGCGCCAAGACAAGAAACAGGATAACCTAAATATTTACTTATATAATTTTTCCTTTCCCTTTGTTTTAATTTTTTTTCTCTTTTGTAATAAGGGAAGATTATGTCGAATGTCGAATCTGTGTTACTCAACATTAAAAATAAGAACTCTTGAAAGAAAATGAACATGAATTTTCAGTTAAGGTTCGCGATATGGGAAAATGTTTAACTGTCACCCTCACTCCATCTTCTAGTCCAGTTAAACAGCAATTCAAACTCCTATTATTTATTGTAAAATGGAAACAAAGAAACTTTATCTTTGTCTCAGAGTGAAATACTAATTCTTATTTAGAGACCTTACTGCACATAAATCGCCTCTATGGCGTTGATGGTACCGCATCCGCATTCAAGAGATCCCGAGTTCGAAACTCGGTAAGGGTGAGTTCTCTGGATATTTTTTTCAAAGTGTTCTGAAAGATGAATGTGGGTAATGCTTTAAGCATTTTCATTCATCGTTCCGGTATGATCTAATCAGTTAAAGAAGATTAATTTAAGCAAATTAATCTTTAATGTGGCTACGCGTAATACTTGACCCCGCATGACACCATTCCGTTTTATCTGAATGAATATTCGAACTAGCAACTGTTCACTAAAGAGCTTTGTAGAAAAAGAGAAGTAAGTTGGATTGAATACAATATAGCGCCCAATTACATGGTCATTTATAATACCTGTAGTTTGTGGTTTCTTCGTAATTTGAGGATATACGATGGCTGTTCAATAAAGAATGATCATAATCTTTTACGGACATAATTTTTCTCAGCAAAATTCAATCTCATTATATTCTGTTAGCTTAATGTCAAACACACCGTAGTAGTTTCATTGTTGGTACTCCTGGTTCCCGCCTGTGAGAATCAGGCAAGTTCACACATGTTCAGTACCGCCTACCGCTGTAAAGGGGGTAACATGCAGTTAAAGTTGATGTTAGAGGAAGATCCGGAGTTTCTATCAAACGTAATCATTGCTGATGAAACTTGGCTACAACATTTTGATCCTGAGAGCAAACAGCAAAGCTCAGTGTGGAAATCTCCTTCATCACCACCCCCAAAAGAGCAGAAGTGTTTGCTTCTGCTTCGGAAACTTATAGTCATCTCATTCTTTGATACTCATGGAATGGTTTATCAGCATGTTGTACCTGCACACACATCAGTAGCTTGACAATATTACAGGGATGTCCTGAAAACATTGCAAGTCCATGTCAGGCGCAAAAGACCGCATTTCCATGAAGCAGGCTGGATGCTGCACCACGATAATGCGCGACCGTATATTGCCAGTTGTTGCTGAATACCCTGCAAAAGTCAAGTGAAGTGCATCCCTCACCCTCCTTATAGTCCGGATTTAGCCCCATGTAACATTTTTTTATTCCCTAACTTGAAAAACGCCCTCGTGAGAGGCATTATTCATCATCAGAAGCAGTGGTGAAGGCTGCGGAGGCGATTTTGAAGGATCTCTCAAAAAATGGTTTCCACCATGTCTTTGAAGACTGGCAGGAACGCTGGGACACGTGCATTGCATTCAGGGGAGACTATTTTGAGAAGGACCATCAAAATTATGAGGATGAGTAAAGGTACATTGTCAAAAGACAATTCTGCCATTCTTTATTGAACAGTCATCGTAACAGAAAGGTGGGAAGAGTTACTGGTTGATATTTTATTAGTTAGGTTACGCATGGAAGGATGTTTCAGTTTCACAAGTTCATTTCTTGTTATTTTAATTATCAGGTTTATTACTTTAAGTGCATAATTAATGCACTTCACTATATTATTTGTACCCTATGTTGGAAGAAAACCTCAATTATTTGGGCATTCTGTTTACCCTTTTATTTGTTTGTAACAAGATTTTAACATTTACATGTTTTATGAGAACAATCAGCTCTCCATTCTATTTGTATTCTCCCTTTAAATTTCTTGAACTGTATGCTCTCTCAAATTATTCTCTACATTCTCTCTTAGGACGAGCTGATTTATTACTGGCTAATATCCTCTGTAAGTCTATATCCATTTCATACAGCTTTTCATCTCCAGGGCTGAAGCCACGTTCCCATTTTAACTTTTTCCAATACGTTTCTTGACGTTTGCCTTTTGTTTTAGCTCCGGCTGCAGTATTTTCTCCCAGGGCAGATTTTTGCAGACATACTGAAATCTGTATTGCTGTAGGTCGGGCTAATACTTGCATAATTATTAATATTAAATGTTTTTAAAG
This sequence comes from Mantis religiosa, assembly GCA_030765055.1. NCBI lineage: Eukaryota > Metazoa > Arthropoda > Insecta > Mantodea > Mantidae > Mantis > Mantis religiosa. The sequence continues at coordinate 168,235,035 of CM060952.1, forward strand.
TTGTTACGATTATACTTGCAGTTGGTATATAAGCTAAACAAACTCGCAAGGAACATACTTTCTGTAACAAAAACAAAAGTAGTGCCTTTCAGGGACACATGACATTGTAAAGTAATAATAATACGATAGAATAATAGTAATAATAGTAATAGTAATAATAGTGATTTTGAGGGTCCGTAGAATTAAAAATCCAGTTTGCAGAGATTCAAAATGTTCATTATTTCCGTATAAGTACACTTTAGTCAACCCTTATAGTAGCAGAATTACGTAAACTCTGTTTAGTTAACTCACGTGCAGTCGGCCGCTGCCTTTGACGAACCCTTATAATCGTTTTACAACCCTGGCCCTCCTCCTCGCAGACCTTTCTGCAAGGTTGCCACCTTTCTCGATACGTCATGGGTATCGTACGAGGTTTCGTCTAAATAAATTATCTTATGTCCATTACTGCAAAACTTTATTAGTTTTGACGATATATCGCCAAGCTACAATTCTACTGGATTCCATAATAACCCTTATCTTATTCAAAGTGCAGTATTTGAAACCCAGCTCCTTTAGGAGACCGCGCAAAGTGCAATGCCGATAAGGAAAATCACAAATTTCTTGCAAATGTGCAACCAATTCGTCTAAGGTGGGCGCTCTCCCTTTTGCATGGAATCTATAAATTTCTCGGCGAATTAAATCGCATGTGAAATTATCTACTTTAGATAAACGTTTCCTTTTGTTTTCACACTTGATCGGCGTCTTTGGTATTCCTTTCGTCACAATATGTCTTACTGTATTTCTGTGAATACCCAGAATTTATCATCATTGCATGACCCCCTACCAAGATTATTTGTCAGCACATATTTATATGTGTTCAAAACAAGCGCTTGAATTTGCTTAGAAACAGTTCCCGTTATAACTTTGTTTTTTGAGGCTTTTCCAGTAATATAACTCGGCCCAGTTAATTCACACTATTGTCTTCACTTAGATTATTTTCACATGACTGAAATTTATCTACTACTTCATTTGCATTTACCATTTGCATTTCCCTCCCATCGTGACACACAACGAATTGCTGCACGTAATGAAACAGATCAACTGGAAGTTGGAACTTTAACAACTGAGACTCCACGTGGAGTAAACATGCGGCTGTCACTTCGAGAAAATCAGGGTTGTTATTGGTCCTCAACGACAGTGTTCCATTTCTGAAGTGTGGAGATAGATTTATGACGGTCATTAGTGGGCGGGAGGCTCAGATTCCTTTGACTCGGAACTGCACGCGCGTTAACTAAACAGACTTCCAACATACACCAATACAATGTTCAAAGTCATTGACCACAAACCACACAGTTGTACGCGGATGATTCTCGACTTGCAATTTGAATCTGTTTACAACTCCCGGTAAACTAGTCAAGGCTCCACTTATTGCTAGTATTTACCTAGAACGCGTTTTGTTAGGATCTTCACATCATCAGTGGTCGACTAATGGACATTGGTTTGGTGAACTCATTGGAGGCGATAGGTGTGTCTCTGTCGGTATCTTGATGAACTTGGAAAGGAAAGTTTAATTTCTTTAATGCGTCTAATAAACATTCCACCCCACCCGCCGCTCCCCCCCCAAAAAAAAATTCGATGCCAAAATAATTTTGCCCGAAATGTATATTAAGGCCTGTAAAACACACACACACACACACAAATAATTGTATCCCGTTAAAGCATTACATTCGTGTCATAAAAATTTTTTGTGAAGCAAATTTTTTTACAAAATATTCCTTGTTATTTAGTTTGAATGTTCAAATATTGATTTTTACTTTTCTTAAATAGATCTACTTTATTTTTATCTGTTGGTGATGCTAAGGGAACAGGAATTTCATAATTATCACGTAGCGACCAGCTCTTAAAAGTTGGCTATCGCTTAAAGTGTACTGTATTTCCATTATTTCCTTGCACTAACAAAAACATGATCAATAAAATAATTTTTGTAAATGTTTTCCTAGAATGAATAGTTTGGACAAGAGTAGAGTGTACTTCAGTGTAACACATCAGATACTTATTGTTCTTATAGGTATCTCTGTCATTTTGAGGTTATTATTAAAATGTAGAGCCCGCCTCGATAGCGTGGTGGTAGCATGTCTGCCTCACGTTCAAGAGGTCCCGAGTTCGAATCTCGGTGAGTTACTTGGATAAGGTTTTTCCGGGGGTTTCCCTTATCCTGAAAGACGAATGTCGGGTAACTGTAAGCTCTATGGACGCTGGTCTCATTTGAGCATCATTTCACCCATTCCATTCATCGTCTGATATAACTAAACGTTGGAGGACGTAAAATTACAACAACAAAAAATGTATACTTGCAACATGCACGTTGCACAGAAAGAAAGAGAAGGGGGCGACAAAAGGGAAGTGGAGAACTATGTTAACAGTTAACACTATCGCGAGCAGAACTTCAATGTAGCAATTTATCCGTTTTAATGCTATATATGTCTCGTCTAGACTAATCCTTTTACAGTGTAAAACAGCTGATACCCTCATCAAGAGGAAAAGAGATTCTCGTCCCTTTAGAAGTCATTAAATCCCTAACTAATCACGAAACCTGCGTAATTCAATTCTTTTTTTTCTCACACATGCGCTGTATTTATACACGCCGAGGGAAACGACAAAGGTCATAGGTTATGCGGCGGAGATGGGAACCGTAATTGCACATTAAAGATGGACAGAAATAGCTTTCGGCACATATGCCTCCTGTGCACAGGCGATAAAATAATCGTGTTCACGATTCAGCTCGCTCAAAATTTCCTATTATGTGAACTAGAAGGCCGTACGTTTTAAAAAGCGGCTTGCTTTTTTTTTTTAGTTTTGTTTCTCGTTTACAGGCTTTGTACGTGGTTTAAACACTGTTTTGCTTTGGTCAGGCCATATTCTGTTTGCAGAGTAAAACTACACTCATTTTATGCCCTCTTTAGGCCCGGAAAAATGTGCAGTCTCCCCTTCAGTACAGAAAAGGTTAACATTTCAAGCGTTAAGCAAACTTGAGGATGATCTCAATACAGGACTTCAATAATATCATTTACACCAGTAAAGATACAATTATGCTGTCCGAACACTTGACAATTTGCAAGAACTAATAGGGTGCGATCAAATCGTTAACAAACCGCTCCATTTCTGCAGAATATACCACGTTTATAGTAAATATCATTGCAACTTACTACGTTCCTATTACTGAAAGAAGTGAACACAATGTTACTTCCAAGCGTAACTCGGGGTGAGTTGGTTTTTCTTGCTGTCCATCAAAACTTAATTACTTCAACCTGAAAGAAGTTACACTAATAGGTATTAGGTCCCATATATCCTATCTCATCCTTTAAAGGATTTATTTGAATACTCTTAGCAATTTGCAACATCTATCCTGGCAGGTGTTATTTTGTGAAAAGAAAGCACATTTTGGTCCATCAAATTGGGTGTAACTCCAAATGAATATTAAAAATCAGCTTAACTTACGACAGCAACGTCTTGATTACTATTGTAAGCTTAAATTATGACTGAACATTTTCATCTAAATATCACGAAAGACGATTATAAAGTACCTATAGATTATAAATATTTTTCGCGTCCATAAGTGCGTCACCCTTTATTGCTTTTCTATACTATTAAGTGCTCTTCCATATATTAATGATATTTACGTTTGGAGTCTTACAACCGTAAGAGCTTTTATTTTATTCCCGCTTGTTATAATGTGCACGAAATATTTCTGGCGTGGAAAAGGGAGACAATATTTTATCTTTCTTCAACTCTTCCCACTGCACTGCATAGTCCGGTCAGCACCTACCAATTGCTTTGTTATGATAATAACCCACGGTGCGAGCCCATAGAGGGCCAAGGCCTGCCAACCCGACTAACTGTTAAATGTTAAACTCAGCTCTACTCCAAACGTCCGAAGATGCCGGTCTCTGACTCCCGGGAAACGATGGAGGACTCCGGGGTGCTTTCCATTAAGGCAATACCTAGGGTCTATAAAGCCCCCCCCCCCCATAGAAAACAACCTCAAGATGGGTGAAAGTGGATACGCCACTTACGCGCGTCAACCCCGCAGGGAAGACTACCGAATAACCTCGGTGGGGCCACCTGGCGATCTAGCACGATTTCTACTAGCTATGCAGGCGAGTACCTGGGACTTCTTAGGCAATCCTCTACCCCTCCGGGCGGCCGAAGCCTGGCCGGAAGTACCCGATTTCCCGTGGGTGTCGGGAACACCCTGTCCCCACGAATCCAACCCAATCCGAAGAACTCCCGTACCGGAGGGCCTCGGCTGTTCGGTCCGAGGTTCCTCTAGTAACGTCAGAGGTACCACGAATGCTACCCTGACAGTCGGCCTCACACCCACATACCAAGTTAGAGGTGGGCGATCATCCAAACGATACGGGGAGTGGATATCAGCATCTCGGCACCCCGAGCCGAGAAGTTGGCTTTAATGACCAGGGTCACTTACCTATCGTAAGCTTCTCACTTTCCTCACGATGCTCAGTGGGCACTGGTCCTATACCCGGGACATAAAATCTGCACCCTCAGGGGTGGGATCGAATCCAGGTCGCATTCCGTGGCAGGAAACCAAGGGATACCTTAACCCACTACGCCACGGAGCAGGACAATTGCTTTGTTATCCCTTCCATTTTTATCCCTTCAGCACCATACCCATGTACTTTATTGGTCACGTAACTACCGAGGTTTGTTCACTCCTGAAGATACACCAAGAATGAGTAAAGTATAAATATTTTATATTTACGATAAGATTTTTTAGAAACTCCTTTAATTGGGAAAATAGTTTATTTCTTAATACTTCTTTAAGCTTTCAACTGATTTTCCATTATTTGACATTTTTCCGACTCATTAGGTATTTCAGCTCCGGAATATAACCTTGTGGTAACTCCACCTAACAAAGATTTAAATTTGGGATCTCTAGAATGTGAGACAGAAGCTCTATTCCCACACCAGAGGCGAGCAATATTGATATTGATAACCTTACTGTTAATCCTCCAATCCATTGTTACCTTATCGCTATTGTTCCCTAGTAATTAGTTTTCAGTATCTATCTGGTTCTGCAGTTATAAAGGAACATGCATTTCTCAATTTTAGCCACGTGTTTTCCTTGTCCTAAAACGAACGCCGGGTAACTTTATGCTCAATGGACGTCAGTCTCATTCAGTCATTCCATTCATTCATTTTCCAATGCTGTCGTCAGCATTTCCTGCCATTCTTCACTTCTGAAAATATCCTCCGCAGCTGAGGACGAAACGTTAAGTTTTATTTTACTATCATAGCCTACAACCCCCCCAAAATACGTTGCATCGGTGTTCTATTTATTAGTTAACTAAACAATGCCTATACAGGTGATACAACATCGGCTGTATGCCTTGTCTTTTTTATAGCAGGATGTTAAGCTCCACATTAAAATATTACACTGCAACAATACAAGAAAAATTTAGCACATCAGCATTACGTAAGCTGGACAAACAGATGTTGAAACCATATTTCAGTTCACACCAAGGCTGCAAGAAAGGTTTAGAAACACTGCGAGAGAACCTATTCCAAAACGGTTGCAAAATAATTATCCTTATTCATAAAACTTGAGTTTTTCTTCGACGCCTTTTCTAGTCCAAAATGTTTTGGGAAGGCACTACTCTTAAAATAATTCCATCCAAAGTGCTGTGGAAGACAACATAAGTTGCTCTACCTAAAATAATAAAAGTAACAGCTTGAAAGTAACGAAAAGTTGATTTTTATTTTCACAACTCGTAAAATTGTAATCCAATTATTTGAAATGTGCTAAATATATATATTTTTTTCATTTTAAAAAAAATTGCTATATTGAATTTGTGTAGCATAGTTTTCCATATTTTCATAGTACTTCTGAAATATTAAATTTTACACAGGATAGGATAAATGGGGTGAAATAGCAGAAAGAAAACAGGGTTGTAGTAATACATTGATATTGACACTAATTTAAAATATGAATGATGCTCAATTTGTGGCTAGAAGCTGGCAAAAAAGTTGAAATAGCAGATAACTCGTAACTGTGATTTAATATTTCTATTAGCTGCAAGCATTTTGTGCTCTTATATTTGACTACGTGTAATATTTTGCCTCTTTAAATTTATACCGTTCTTAAAATGTCGATTGAGCCTTTCACTCCCAACTGGGGCTTAAAGGGACCTCTAGGGAAGCGTTTTGTAATCAACTTCTAATAGGACCCTGCTACCTGATGTCGGCCACAAGAGCAGTGACGGGCGTTCAATGCCGTCACTACCAAGATTCTAAAGCGATGTCAAACGTTGGCTTATGACAGGGGCTGATCGAAGGGGAAATTGTGTTTCTTTACCAACGGACAGGAAATGGGGAGATGGGGAAGTCCATAATATGACCAAAACTGGATGTGATACACTCGTATGACGTTCTTTACTTTGTACAAACTATTCTTACAAAATCTTACTCTGTATCCTGCAGAAATTATCCTATTGGTAATTTTCTTGAAGGAGCAAGCGAAATATGGGAATACAGTAAACTTAAGCGAAGTCAGATAATTTAAAAATAATCACGGTGCGATTGTCTTGAGATTCCACTCTCTTGCATATCTAGGGCATAAGAGAACTAATAGTTGCTTCCCCTTTGAGCAATGGGGTGTTGAAAAATTCAAACAAATAAACTAGAAATATTTTGGAAACGGTTTACTCCACGAAAAATCTGACCTGAATTGGCGATTTTGACAAGATCTCATTCTTTGTACAGTAAGATTTTCTTTATTATATTTTGCCAGAATGAAGGACTTCTGACAAAATAGTTAGAAAATTCTTCTTCTTCTTTCCCTAACTCCTTTGTGCAGTTAAGCGTGGAGTACAAGCCTCTTCTACCCATTTCCTCCACTTTTCTCGGTCCATTATCATTCTCTTCATTTGTCATGCTTTTCTCTCTATCCTTTCCCAACTTCTCAATGTATTCCTGATACAACATGCGTGGCCTTCCCCTAATTCTTTTACCTTCTGATCTTGCTTCTAAATATTGTTTGGGTTTTCTTTCTTCTGACATGCGGAGTACATGTCCATACCATTTAAATTGTCTTTTTTCCAATATTTCTTTAACGGAGTGTGTACCCAACTCTTCCCTTATTGTTACATTTCTAATCATATCTCTTCTTGTCTTCCCCACAGCTCGTCTTAAATATCTCATATCTTATTTCCATAGCTGTTATTTTGATTCATTACAAAATTCAAGATATATAAATTTCATTGGCACGATGTGTTAAACATATTGTGCTATTTTAATTAAAACCGTTAGCTATTGATTTGGAGAAAAAAAAATCAATTTTTAAAAAGGTTTTCATGTGAAGAGAAGTCCGGAGCGAATAGATGTTCTTCAAATGATTTGTGTCACATTCTTAAAAGACGCTGAACCAGCTTCAATTGTAGTATTTAACAGACTTTTTGTTTTTGAGAGTATGCTGTTCACACACACACACACACACACACACACACACACACACACACACACACACACACACACACACACGGACCATTTTCTAAAATTCATTTTTGAATTCAGAAAATCTCAAAAGATGCATTTCTGGTGCAAACTTTGTACCGAATGTTTGGTTAGAATGCAATACTTTCCTTACTTACTGTACATACTAAGAAAGTAAAAAATTCTGTAAGACTCTAATATATAGTTAATATTTTCTATTATGTAGGAATACAACTCGGTTTTCCCGTGTCATTACGGGAACTGCTTTCTGCGTTTATATTAGAATCCCCTGTTCTTTGGTTTATGAGTGTATTATAAATGAAACTTAAGTTGCTTTTTGTTTTCTTTCTTTCTTTTTCTTTCTTTTCCAATACGAAGAAAGTTTGTACCTGTTATAACCTCAGTTGTGAACTGCTGATGAAGAGATGAAAGAAACCACTTAACTTTAAGCGATGCTTATCTCTGCTTTCAACTGACCATTTTAAAAGTATGCTTTCTGGTCTGTCCAGCCATTCAACCTGAAACACTGAAAGAATATATCGAGTCACTAAAGGAATATTTTACTGAATTCTAAGACAACTCTACTAATAAATAGAAGCAGTTTAATCTTAGGCCAGCATATATAAGAACTTTTCTAAAATTAAATGATTCATTTATCCAAATATTAGCTATAAACAAAAAATCTAGACTAAATAAAATTTAAGTGGGAGGAACCTCATTCATCTACGCTCTTAGCTACTTGATGAGATGTGAAAGAGCAAACTTACGAAGTACTCTGGCGTTTTAACTGAATTGCTGAAAGAGTTTTTTTTAGAAGGGTTTGAAGTGAATGGAAAGGCAAGAAGTTAAGCAAATATCATTGGATGTTTTTCCGAGAAATGTGTGTAGGAGTAACACGGCAAATAAAATACAATGCATAGTGTTATTGCATCATTCTGTAATTCTGCAGACTCATGTACGTGAAGTATTAAAAACGTAATATTAATGAATCCCATGTTATGATTACAACCTTCAGTATTTGTTAGTCACGAGGTCCTTATATGCACAAAATCAACGTTTTGAAATTATTTAGACTTCACTTTAATATTTTGATATTCTTACAACATTCTCTAATGTTCAAAACATCCTTACATCATTGAAAGTTATTTAAGTTTTTAATTTGTAGAAAAATTGGAAATAGTTTCAACAATCAGTGTGAATATATTTTATATTTGTGATCAATTCTAAACAATAATTAATGTAAATATTAGTATGTGCGCTTCACGCCAAGCCTGGGCAGTTTGCACTGTCCCCCTTAGGGCTCTTTTGGAGACAAATAATCCATGCACTTTTCTAGCAACAAGTCCTGTGACTACGGTGGCAGAAATTGCTTTTCTACAGAAATAGATAAGAGCATACAAACCCTTCGTTTGTTTTCGTTTCTCTGTGGCACAAAATAGTTTGGACGGCTCGTTGCACGTTACGTATGTAGCAAATTTCATCTTTGTTGCATGAAGCAATATTAAAGATATTACAAAGGTCAGTTTCTCTTCTCTTCAGAGAAATGTATTAGCTTTCCAGAATTTTTATTCTGTTTACATATCATTTTTCAGACATATGTTCTAAATTATTTGTTAAGGCGCAAAATTATAAGAATCACAAAGATGCAAATGTCATCAGTCATCACCCCAGTGCGCAAGAGATTTCGATTTTGCTGCTTGATGTTTACTTTCATGTCCTGCTAACTGGCGGAGGGTGAGCTCGTTGAGTTTCTTTGTATTTATGTGCACAATGGATATAATAGAAGAGCCATGGCGTCGCTTCAGGCGCCATCGAGTACCCTAGATAACCAAGAAGTAACTAACAGCAGCTAAAGCTGAGCTCCATTAATCCTCAGAGAATGTTGTCCTTTAAAATCATCTAATCAGGACACAAAGCTAATTTACACCAAGGTGTAACCGGTATTGCGTTCTACAAAATTACCTTAAAGGGTAAAAGTTGCACCTCTTTTCTCAAATCCCATCTAAACCATAACAAAGTCACCCTACAGTTCCCGCAAAAAAAAAAAAAAAAAAATCCTACCTGCTGTTAAACCATTTTAGAGGTGGGCACGCAGAAAAATTATTCAGGCTTACCAAAGCCTGCCAGCATTGACGGACGGATAGAAAAGCCAGTAATTTTAGGTCCATCAGACCTTATTGTGCACATCAGGCAGTAACTGTAAGTGCCTGTCGTAACAATATGCTGCCGTATTTATAATCTTATCAGCAGGCATAGGAATTCCCAAACAGTTGGCTTAAAGTTCATCTACTCCAGTGATGCCTAACCTTATGCGCAGGAGGGGAGGGCAGATTTCCCCCACCTACTTTTCATCATTTATAGGACTCAAAAGCAGACCTGTTTATAATAATGGTTGATTACCTGAATGACTGAAGGGGATATACTTCATACACTTCAGTAAAGCAACGAGGTGACGTCCTTGGCACATAAACAGCTCGCTGATCTACTCCAACCTTTGCAAATGCAAATAATGCAAAACAAGAGGCCAAGGGTCAGTAACAGGCACAAAAAAACTGGTCGAAGTGTTGTCTGCCAAAGAAAAATGAATGTGCGAGAGATGGGATTGGTGTGTTATTTGTGTCCTTGCTCGTAGTTTAGGAGCAATTCAATCTTATTACTAATATCTGCCTATATATCCTTAGTGTTTCGTAATGTTTGTGCCTTATCAGCATTAAAGTAATCTCGAGTGTCTGTAAATCATTCTGAACCTAACGGATGACAGATGACCACTGAAGTACACAATATATTTGCATAAGGCAAAGGGACATATTACTTCCCCTGGTGGGCTGAGAAAGAAAAATGTCCGGAAAAGTTTCAAAGTTTGAAATAAGTTAGGAAACTCCAACATAGAACAATATGGAAAACTAGGGGATGTAGTCAGTAACCCTAGAGAGGAAAAAGTTCAATAGGTAAAGTTGTACCACTACGGATCTTATTTCTCTCGTGTGTGCATACCTCGTAAATAGATGTAGAACACGAAACGAAATTGCATTTGAATTATTAATTCAATGCTTAAGTTTACTGAAGTTCAAAATAAGAATTTTTTACCGAGATTCTTACTACTTTCCGTTGAAGTAGCTAAAAAGGAGGGTAGATACACAATTTTGAAATTATATTGTAGCTGAAAATTAATTACTTGTACGTCAGCTATACGATCCTAGGGTATTTTGCTTTCCTTAGCTAGAGATGGAGAAAATCCCGTTGTTCTCCCATTTTGAGTTGCTCGTTTATCCAGTTGAGCGGGTTCAGTTCCGACAGATGTGCTACTAACAATGCCTTCACACGGATATAGCCAGGAGCGATAGACAACTTAATCAACACTAGGAAGGAATAGCTGCAAAATTGAGAAAATGTGTTGATGAAAATTAAATCTTTTAATGTATATTAACGGTGGTTCACTGAACATTGTTACGTTAATGTAAATAAAGAGTTATTGGGCATAAAAAAGAGGGACTAACTCTATAGATAGTGTATGAACCCATTAGCTTATACTTAGCTTACTTTTCTACATTTTGGTGTAAAGTGCACAAGAATTGTTGATATTTTAGGATTACAGTTTAATTCTGTTAAATGTAGTAAAATGACAGTAAAAGTAATAAAATTAGATTATTTATCCTATCACGATAACCCTTATAAATCAGGCATTTTAATTTTCAAAATATTTTACATTTAAAGAAATTTTTAAGTCATTGGGTTTAATTTTCAAGTTATAAGAGGTTTTGAATTGTTAGGTCCTTTTAGGCAAAAAATCTATTGAGAATATAATAAGGACATAATAATATATAAATATTTTATTTATTATAAAATCTTATAGGGAAAGATTTGTTTACATTATTCGCATAATTTAACATCTTTATTTATACAAGTTCTTATAAGCTATTAGCCTTTTTTATCTTTTTGGGTCCGAAAAAACTTCATTACTTTTACTTAGAATTTGAGAGGATCTGCTCCTTGACACCTTATATTTGTAATTTCATACAGCCCCAGTCATTGTAAATAAGGGGTGAAAAATCCCCCAATAGTCACATAAAAGAATATGAAACTTCGGTGAAACATCTAACTTTAATTCTCCTCAAGTATGGAAATGTTGCATAGCGTTTAAATGAAATCTTGATCGGAATGATTGCATAATTTGTAAATAGTTATTATACGTTACGCCCTTGTACCTTCTTTTCGTCCCATGGCTATTATTAAAGTTACATGGTTTTCACATACTGCAGTATATTATGCAGGTGGAACCATCGAGTTAATCTCTTTGTAACAAACAGTTTCTGCGGCGATCGAGAAAAATAATTTCAGTTAATAAAAATATTATTTCACTGAATTCTTTTGTAATAGTATTCCCTCTTTAGCATTCTCTGCTAAACATAAACACAAAGCAGCGAAGGAAAATTATCTTACATGGGTGTTATTAGACGGTTTTAACATACGTTTTAACACCCAGAAATTTCAGCAATATGTATGTATATATAATATATGTAATAAAATTTGCTCAGAGGTTTTGACTCTTTTCATTATATACACTCTGCAGTGTTTGATAAGGCAGTTAAACAAACAAATGTAACACAGGATCGATTACCGCTATCTAAACTCGGTTTTCTGTTGGTTGAAGTTCATCACATAGCTGTTTATGTACATTCCATGCCACAAAATGTACCCACTTTTATTTATATACTTTGCGGAGTCCAGCAGTATGTACCTTTTGTGGAGTAGCAATTATTTTCCTACTCCATTACATTCTCAAATTTAAAGTGGATATTTCCTAAGCAATTCTTCACAAGTGTGTTCGTATCCAACTAAATTAAATTTGTAAATTCTTTTTATTCTTTTAGTAGTTTCTAATGAAATTTTAAAGTACTTTATGGGCCCATGTCTGTCGGATTTGGCCTTTATAATGGTGAATGAATTATTTTTGAGATCAACCTTCACACAAATCGTTTTAAGATTTTATTTACCAGCTATGTACTCGCAATAGAATCCTGTAACTTAAGCAGTATTTATTATTTTTGTGTAAACGAAATAATTATCGTGTTAAACCAACTGTAATGGTGCAGCACTTCATTATGTGAATATTTTAAAATTGTTGTTTTGGGAAAAGTCGCTTAAATGTTTAGTTTCTCTGTGGTATTCATGAATCAAACATAAAGAAGCTACCATACATAAATCACCTGAAAATTAGCATAGAAACCGTTTTAATGGAGTAATGATTTAGTACTCTTACCATGAGCATACTGAGCTTTCAATTTATCTTACTTTTTTGTGCACCCATTGAATCTTAACATCAATAGATATTCGCATTAATGAACTCAGTCGAGGAAGTAGGTCCCAAGATGTGCTCTGGTTCGTTTTGTCGCAAAGTTTCGTTATGTGAAAAGTGGAGATTTAGTAGTTAGATCATAGCGAGAACATACGTTTTTTGGGGGCCGACTGCTCCTATTATTACTGCTTTATTTGGCAGTTTACTTTGATCAACTGTAATAAGATTTCCAGAACGGTGTAATAACACTATTACATGAGCACTTCCCTACAAACCTGATGAAACGTTGGTTCTTTATTAGTTTGTTTAATCATTTAAATCACAACAGGATTATTTCTAGTTATACATTATTCTGCCCATATTGACTTAGCTTTTTCCTTAGTAAATCATTTTTGTATTAGAGTTCAAAATGGAACTCGTTGCTACGAGTACACGTATTAACTAGTGGTGGCATTGCATCCCGGATGTGCTGAAGTATCCTTGGAGAACGTATTGTCTAGCTGCTAGCAGAGAAATTTTAATTGCATGATGGCTCGGCTTTGATAAACGAAGTAAGCCATTTGTATATATTGTTTACTGAACACTGGAGCAAAAGACTGGGTAATTCAGGAGAATTGAACTGGACTGATTCCTATTCATAAAATGCAGCTTATGTTTTGACGTACACTTCTCCCCACCCGCTCGTTCTTGTAGTAGTGTTCAACGCGGTAACATCTACATTTAATTATCCTCTCGGGACATAGAGTCTAATTCCCATTTTCCCAAATGTGGATGTGTTCTCTTGCTGACGTAAAATAGGATGGATATCAGATCTCCAAACGCACCGAACAAGATGTAGTACTTAAGGCTCGGGAAAATTAAATTAGATATTTCTCTTGCTTAGTGCAAATATACACGCCAGGATAATGTTTACTCATTCAATTAAATTGATAAATATACTTAGAAAACTTTTAGATAAATGTAGACAGTTAAATAAATTTATTTTTACTTTTATGGTGATATCCTGTGTGTCTTAATGATGGTTTGTTTTGCTAGAAAAATATTAAAAGCGTCTGAAACTTGTTCTAGATGGTTTTGGCAATTCTTCTTTGCTTTAAAGCTAGCATTTACAAATTGCATGTGAAACAATGAGGTCCAAAGCTAAATATCTCAGACTTAAAATAAGATAATGACCTTAATACTTAGAATTGACCGTATTCTCCTAATTATGTAATTTCTTAGTTGGGTGCTAATGACTGGGCGCCCCAAAAACCATATTTCATGCATTCTTAGTCGTTTTTATTATTATTATTATTATTATTATTATTATTATTATTATTATTATTATTATTATTATTATTATTATTATTATTATTATTATTATTATTATTATTATTATTATTATTATTATTATTATTATTATTATTATTATTATTATTATTATTATTATTATTATTATTATTATTATTATTATTATTATTATTATTATTATTATTATTATTATTATTATTATTATTATTATTATTATTATTATTATTATTATTATTATTATTATTATTATTATTATTATTATTATTATTATTATTATTATTATTATTATCTGTCATTTTATTTAATTTTTGCCAATTAAACATTATTCCAAGAATTTTGTATAACGCCTTTATTCTGAAGCTTTATTGCTTTATAATCCTTAGACCAGAGTAATCAATAAAATTCTTTCAATGGAAAGTAATACATTTAAATTGTATTCATAAAATATAAAATAATAATACAGTCGGCATATGGAGAGAAAATTCTTGTGTGTGCATAAAAGAATAAAAGTATCGGGGTTTTGTTTCTGTAAATTTTTCTAGAACAGTAACAAAAGTCAACATAAAACTGAAGGAATTGTAACGTTGTTGAACCAGTACGTGGTTTATGTGTGCATTCTAGGAGTAGTAACGTCAAGAAACATGAGATACAATATACCACAGCAAAGTAAGTCTCCGGGGCCTGAGACGCAGGGCGGTTAGAGAAGGTTCCCACACCATCCCTGGAGAGGTTTGACACCCTATGCCGGTTCAGTTCAGTTACCATTCAAAAACATTCTGATGTCTTCTACTTTTTTGAATTAATCTTCTCGGTTTTAGTGTTCTGTCTCTTTTTTTTCTTTTTGTAATTACGTCCTCCAACGTTAAATCATATCGGATGATGAATGGTGTAACAAAAATATAAAGATGGTGGCGATCAATGGTTACCACAGCTCCACGTTGTGGTCAGTTTGAAGCAAATATGCTGGGTGTACACAAGTCCACGTTGGAACTCCAATTTGATGCAAATATAAGGGTGAGCAATGCGGTTTCTCTCAGGGTATGCGTGGATGTGTGTGAGAAGGAAATTTTACAACACTGGAATGCCCGTCTCCAAATTATTTATTCACTGCTTCTTTTCTAACCTCAAAATGGAAGCTGCCGACCGAGGGTTACCAATCTCGGTTTATAGTGACTGAATGCTAATTATATTTCTCGATAAATTTTGATGACCCGACAAATATTCATTACAGAATAAGTTTACCGCTCTAATAGGCTTGACGTCTCAGACTCCTCTCTTTTATCGACTGCACGCCGAAGACTTTATAATGGCTTCCTAGCCGCGACCCGTCTCCATCGGCTAAACGCCGAAGAGTGCCTCTCTGACCACAAGTGCGCGTGTGTATTTATATGTAACTTTCACTCTCCAAACTCTTTTAAACAAGTCCTTTTGTGGCTGTTTTGGTCGCCATTGTAAACGATCCAAAGAATTCCCTATTCATATGCGTCCAGTGACAGTTCCTTTAGAAACCTTCTAAGGACACTGCTCCTTTCATTCATGGCATTGTTACAACACTTTCCCCAACTGAACTGGTCTTGCCCGTTGTCGTAACAAAGAACCAACATTCCTTCGACATCTATCATGACTGCTTCTGTCAAACCGTAATTTCGGTATCACTGAAGTGGGTAAATGATGCTCAAATAAACCCGGGGTCCATAGAGCTTAGAGTTACCCGACATTCGTCTTTCAGGATAAGGGAAAACCCTGGAAAAAACGTTATCCAGGTAACTCACCCTGACCGAGATTCGAACTCGGGACCTCTTGAACGTGAGGCAGACGCTGCCGAGGCGGGCGGGTTTTAGTGTACAGAGTGAACAGGGCGCGTGTTTTCTAACGGTTCTACTCCTTGTGTAGCATGCGTTCTCTGTCTCCCACATTCGCTGTCCTTATCCCACTGTATAAGGCTGGCACTGGGTGGCACATTCCTTTCAGGGACTTAACTTTGCGTTGGTGGACAGTACTTATTGAATAATGGTATCACACTGCCTGTGCAACACCCTTTACGCTGTAAAACGGAATGCGAGAACAAACCTTTACAGTCCATTATGTATATAACACGGAAGTTAGGAATCGCCAAGGTACGCAGTCGTGATGGGAGCTCTGCGCTTCTCTACAGGATCATTCTCCCTAGTTAACGTTTTTCTAGTTACTTTCATTCCTCGTTAACTTCCAAAACCCTATGACGTCTGTGGTTTTGCATGCTGTAAGAAGGACATTAAAAAATTTCAACTGTTTTTGCTACACTTTTTTAGTTGTCAATCAGAAGTCACAATTTTGATGAGTTGATTGCATGTTAGAATCACTGCAGATTAGTAAGAGTAGTCATGGCCTGGCGTAAACAGTTGATATAGATAAGAGGCATTGGAAAGTATTTTACATCAGCACGTTTCTATACTCTAGACTGTAGTGGTTGATTTTTGCCCACTGCCCATAAAATTCACTAGAGCTCTAACGAACAGTCGTTAGAAATGTATTGGTAGGGCATTCCTAACATCTTTTTGTTCCTACCTGGCTTCTTAGCACTTAAATCTTAGAATTGTGATTTGTCGATTGAATTGGACAGTAGTGTATCCTGTAAACGCAGTCATTATAAATCTTGGACGATTTTATTTTTATCTTTGGTAGGTCATAAAGCACTAGGATGGTTTTTTTTCCCTCAGAAACTAAATTCTACCCTCTTAACTTGTTGATACTTAGCCAGCGTCCGCGTTAGGAGAGGTAGCGGCAATGCATGTGAGATATCCGCAGCACGCAAACTGTGACCGTGACATTGAAAAGTCAAAGCGATGTTAAAATGCAATTTTGTAGGTAAAAATAACTTAAATATTAAGAAGTACTTCTGGGGTCAGTCCTGCTTCCCCTTTATCTATAAAATGGACGGCATATAAATAGCCCAATATTTACGTTCGTGCCTAGGTAGGTGAGGATTGGAACCCATGTGGTGGTGGGTCAGTATTCGCAGGCTCGCAACCAATATCGATCTCGTCTCGGCTAGACTATGCACGGGGAGGAGTGGCGGGGCAGGCGCTGAACGGGAGCCCCCGACCCCGGGAAACCTCCCGTTAGTTGTCGGAGATGAAGGAGCGTGCCGGGATGCACCTCACTACCACTACCACCAACAGCTGCAGCACCTCCTCCAGCCCGGCAACGCAGACCGTCCCCGTGGCGGCATCCACCGTCACGACGACCGAAAGGTCCTTCCTCCATCGCGCCCGTAGCAAGGTCATCCTCTGGCTGCAGAAATCTCTAGGTCGGCGCCCGCATCATCCCCAGCAGCAGGTCAGTCAATCAGCTGTTTGCTGCATTAACCACGCTACACTCCGGAACTTGCGGGGGTTTAAACGTGCTTTTTATGTACGTTCAGAAGTTAAATTTACTTCGCTTTCTACTCGCACATTTTAACACACAAAATTGGAGTTAAATACTGCAAAACTTTACATCATGAATACATATCAATCAATTCCAAATCCCGAACGTGTTTGATTTAATAAACAATAAAATTAAAACATGACAGCAGTTTTATACAGTTTACTATTATATCTGATTCCTTTTAATTTTTAGATAATTATTAGACAAGAGCTTTGAATACAGACGTTCTCAAACTTTTGTTATGCTATAAATGTGTTTTGTAGTATGAGTTGCTTTTATACACAAATGAATTAAAATTTAAAATAAACAAACCGGAGACATTTTTTCCGAAGTAAATAATTTATAGATATTCCAAAGACGGGATGTTTTACAGGCCCCAGGTGGAGCTATCCAAAATGCCTATTAAATAGGCGCTCGGATATATTATAGAAAAGTACAGTCATATCTAATGAGTCCTTTTAGTTCCGATACAACTTATCATACAACTTTTTAAATTCTTAGTACTAATTACTCCAGACACCAACCGACAAGTAAATGTAATTCGGCACTGCGGAACGTAATACTCCGCATCGATTTTTCTACAACTTAGACCGTCCCTGTGCTTTGTCTTTTGAACATGCATATATAATATATAAGGTAATACAAATTTTGTTGATTGATCATGAATTTATTATTGGGGTATACAGAACATCCATTTAAATCCTCGGCCTCGTTGTAGAAGCATTAAGCTTACCTTACTGCAAAAAGCAACCCGGTATCTCAACCAAAGAGCAACGTTGAATCTTCCCGAAAATTTCAAGTGTTAATTAAACCGTTTTCAAAATAGAAATCCATTGGTAGAGATCCTATTCTAAGGAAACGTAGAACTTATAAACACTAATTCTGGTACTTCAGATTTTTCTCAAACCGAGAACACTTTACAAAAACAAAACTAAGACGAAAGTAGACGAAAAATATTATTACTAAAGTGTTATCTAGTGTAAATAGTTCGCAAGGCACTGGAGTGCTAAAAATGCATTAATTCAAAGGTTTTCTTGGTTGTCATTAAACTTTCATGTACCTTCACTACTGAAGAATATCCATTAGTTTTCAGTAAGTTTGTTCCATCCCCAGTATAGAAAAATCTACGAAACGCGGCACATAGAAATTAAATTGGTCCAGAAGATTTTAGAAAATATTGCATTGATCGAAATTGGTGAACTATCAGAGATATATTTTTGTGGAAAATTTCTTAGGGTACTTTATGACTACATGCAGGTAATAGTATTACATAAATATTTGTCAACACACTTCAAATTATTTAAAATGTGTATAACATCGGACAGCTGATAAGGTTCTAAATTTCTAAAAGTATATATTTAGAATAATTTCTCAAAATATCCGGTACGTACTCTTATAATTTGTTTCTCCCCACAGACTTATAAGGTATAATCTGAAGTCTGTTTTAATTTAAGGTATAATTTCAAGCAATCAATACCACAACAATTTTAGACCTGTAGATTGACATAAAATACTAACGCCTATAACATTTCTGTGTGTAAATGCTTTAAGTTAGTGTAATTCATGCATAGATTATCCTAACGAATAGGCAAGCATGCATTACCATAATTTGACTATTTTTAGTGTAAACCATTTAAAAACTTTTGCTGGTGAAGACTTGGCCGCAGTCATAACAGCTATCTGTGCTTACCAATAGTAAACATTCTTATCTAACATTTTCTGGTTATTTTGTACATTGGATAACTGAATTTTAACCTATGCTATGGGTTACACAGAGGCCAAATATCACATCTTAGTAGTTTTCTGTACATTTGATACTAATTACTAGCTATGAATTGAATTAGACTTGGAAATTCCACTTAACAGTGTTTGTGTATTAAGTTTTCACTATTGTATAACCCCTACTATGAATACTAGAGTAGATCTTATGTCATACTGAATATCTTGATTATTTTACCCAAAGAGAAAAGCGTTGTAATGGAGATACAAAGTAAAATACTCTCGCCTGCTACCTGGTTTGCTCAAAAATGGCGCACGAAAGTCATAAGACTAACTTTTCTCACCAATTTTATTCTCAGCATTTCCACCTGATGTATATTTAATACGTATTAGTGTTATTCACTATAACCGGATTTCACAAGCTGTTTATTATGTGAAACCAAGTAGTTTCGATTATTTTTAGGCATATGAGTACACAGGGAGGGAGAAAGATAAATTTATATTACATGAAAATGTTGAATAAAACTTCGAATTGTTCGTTTTAAAGTATCTACTTAAGAACTTACATAAAATTGGGCTTTCTTAGCTAAACTTAAATAAACACTAAAATACCTGTTTCTGACGTGTTGATAATGCTTAATGTCATGAGGTGACATTGAAATTCAGGTCTCTGTATAGCTAGTGATTCTGTGAAACAGGATTAATAATAATAATAATAATAACAATAATAATAATAATAATAATAATAATAATAATAATAATAATAATAATAATAATAATAATAATAATAATAATAATAATAATAATAATAATAATAATAATAATAATAATAATAATAATAATAATAATAATAATAATAATAATAATAATAATAATAATAATAATAATAATAATAATAATAATAATAATAATAATAATAATAATAATAATAATAATAATAATAATAATAATAATAATAATAATAATAATACAATTCCGTTAATAAAGATTCTATTTTCTTACCAGCCAAGACAGAAGTGACAGAAGATCCTTATCCAGTTGGCAGGACAGCTTTAACATCTTGTCACTAAAGGCCAGTTAATCATATCCTTGTTTGATAATAGTAATAATAATATAATAAATTATAATTCTGATTTCCAAATTCTTATAAATTAAAATAATGACTGCAATTGACATACATAGAGGTAATAAATATCCTCGTGCCAACATTTACTCCATAATGACAGTCTTAGCTCTAGTTTCCATGTCTACTTCAGATAAAACTTTTCACATTTTATGGTTCTTAATTAGTTCAGTGATACTGGTAACTCATTTCTCAATCAACCCTCACTTTAAAAGTTGAATCAGTTTATTAGACACTACTTGTTCACATAATCAGAACTAAATTCATCAACTACTTCGTCTCTTACCGCTCATTGTGGTGTTTATTTATTAGGACTTTTATCAAGCAGAAAGATACGTCATAATTGCTGAATCCAATTTAGTGTTTGTTAGATAAATTTGGAAAACTTTAAGGTAGAAAACATACTTTTGTGATTTATGGGAGTGAGTTTCTTTTTCTGCCAATCGTATACAATACATTCCTGGTAACAATACTAATTTGAGTGATTTTTGTAAAAGAAGGCCGTTATTATTATTATTATTATTATTATTATTATTATTATTATTATTATTATTATTATTATTATTATTATTATTATTATTATTATTATTATTATTATTATTATTATTATTATTATTATTATTATTATTATTATTATTATTATTATTATTATTATTATTATTATTATTATTATTATTATTATTATTATTATTATTATTATTATTATTATTATTATTATTATTGTTATTGTTATTATTATTATTATTGTTATTATTATTATTATTGTTATTATTATTTATCATTGTTATTATTATTTATCATTGTTATTATTATTTATCATTGTTATTATTATTTATCATTGTTATTATTATTTATTATTATTATTATTATTACTATTTTTTGTAAGTTTACGTCCTCCAGCGTCAAGTCATATCGGACGATGAATGAAATGGGTGAAATGCTGCCCAAATGAGCCCAGGGTCCTTAGAGCTTAGAGTTACCCTACATTCGTCTTTCAGGATAAGGGAAAACCCCGGAAAAACTTATCCAGGTAACTCACCCTGACCGAGATTCGAACTCGGGACCTCTTGAACGTAAGGCAGACATTACCACCACGCTGCCGAGGTGGGCAGGCTGTTATTAGAGGGCCGTCTTTGTTTTTTTTTTTCAATCATGTGGTAAGCTAAATATCATTTGAGATAGGCAAAGGGCAACATTTGCATTAATAAGTGACAAGAAAGGTTTTCCAGAAAAGTGAAATGAATTTGCAAAGATCCTGTATTTAGGATATAAAAGTGCGGAATGTAAGTCTAGGTCTAAATTATTCAGAAATGTTTGAATAAGAAGTTGCATACATTATTTTTCTAAAACTTTGTGCTCTTTTGACTTTAATTGTTTTAAACATTTCGAAAACTATCAGATATTAACATTTTTATTCTCTTTAAAGCTCATTGTTACCGAAAATTAGTTCCGTCACTAGGTGAGAAAAGTGTGCTTCGGCCATCAAGTAAGTTCATACATTTCACTTCTTCCCCTACTTAACTATAATACGAAGAAATGCTATTTGTATTACGTGCAAAAATATAATAACGAAATTTCACCCAGAATTAAAAAAAAAAAGAAATGTAGTTGTACTTCCTCTACCACATACCTAGTAGGTAGAGAAGTTACTGAATTTTGTCCAACAATTCTATTCTGAAACGTCCATGGAAATACTTGTTTTGGGGTTGTTTCAGTAATATTATTTTAGGAATAAGTTGAATGTATGTGACGGAGAGAGAGAGAGAGGGGGGGCTAAAACATATTTAAAAACAAAAAGTCGCTTAAATGCAAATACAAACTTTTTCTAGCCTCTTCAAAGAATGCGACACAAAATATTTACAGAACATTTCTTCACCCTAATGTTCCTACATGGAACATTTTTCGAAATTGTTTTTCAGTCATGGCTCTGCCCAGCTCGGTAGCGCAGATGCCAGCATGTCTGCCTCACGTTCAAGAGGTCCCGAGTTCGAATCTCGGTCAGGGTGAGCTACCTGGATAAGGTTTTTCCGGGGTTTCCCTTATCCTGATGGACGAATGTCGGGTAACTAAGCTCCATGCACCCCGGGCTCATTTGAGCATCATTTCACCCATTTCATTCATCGTCCGATATGACTTAACGTTGGAGGACGTAAATCCCAAAAAAAAAGTCATGGCTCTATCAATCTTGATTAAAAATACTATATTTTTAAGATATTTTTATAACAGATGAAATGTAAGTATATTAACTTTCTCTTCATTCTTAATGAGTTTTGCATTTTAATAACGTGTAATAACTAAAAATGCATATGTGGAGAAACACTTCCTGTTTTTGCTTTTAATTTTCAAATATTTGTAGTAAAGAAATCTTGCTTCTTATCTTTTAGTTATACAAGGGGCCATGGAATTTTAATCTATCACATAACGCCATACTCTTTAAAATGTGGCAATTCATTACTTACAGTATCTTACAATAAAATTTCTAAATGTGAATTGAAAGTTTATCTAACTCTTCTACAAACTATTCTTACAATAACGATGGTCATGGGAATGTAACATTTTTTTCCACTGAAAATTAGTATATCTTCACATAGAGAAATACGCAAAATATTTATTCAAGCTAGAATCATAGTTATGAAATATTTTACCGTTCGCGAAATTGCACGAATGTTTTATCAAATTATTTGCCATTTCTCTGCATATTTCCATTCATGTGGAATTTCTCTCGGGATAGCTCATGGCGTTTCAAGTTATTTTTCTTCCGAATGTTTGCGCTCTAGTCCGCAAGTATTAAATTGCTCAGATCATAAAGCAATTTATCACAGGCATGTTTGGAACACATTAGAACGAGGCTGGCGGGTGCGCAGTCATAAATTCTGCTGTCGCAAAAGAGCGTTTGGCAAATTCCGATTGCAGCAAAGCATCTGCGATCAGTTGGGACACTCGTAAGAGGCAGTTACCATCGATTACGTGGGTAATAAGATACTTGGTTATCCAAAGCTGCCTTATAAGAACATTGGAAATTGCTGTTTATCTCATTGCCTATCAGTTTTATCCTACAGAAAGTGAAGTATCTTAGAAGAGATTTCTTTCTTTCTTTTCCCTCTTTATCAACATCATCTGCTTTAATAATTGTTATTGATTTCCTTTCATTTTTAATTCCTTTACCAGCTCCTGTAATAAGTGCATTATTATATTCTAAAATATCAGTATTTCACGGGAAATTTTTTGATACGTTTTAAGGTATCTACCTAATTCAAAAAATAAATTTTAGAAAAATAAACCAGTGAAATGTCTTCTAAATACTGTCACCAATCACATTGTTGCGACAAGCCCGACCGACGTGCACAAAGAAATGAAATGAAATGTGTAGTGTTTAATCCCCGCTTTTACTACATATGGCACCGCAGGCGATGGTACATGAGATGAAGATGGAGCACTGGTGGAATGAGATGGCGGGGAAAACCGGAGGTCCCGGAAAAAAACCCGCCCCAGCGCCGTGTTGTCCACTACAAATCCCACTTTGCGGTCACCTGGGATCGAACCCAGGCCGCCTTGGTGAGAGCCAAGCGGTGTAACCACTGAGCCACGGCGCGGCCAAATAGTGCATCGCTGAGATAAAAGCTTGCCAAAACAGATAACATAGATAACTGGAAGGTTCTAGTGCCGTCTTGTTTGCTACAGAAAATACCGGTAATTTCTCGAATAGTGAGCGGAGCTATAAAAGAAGCTGCGGATCGCCAGTGAGAGAGTAGTCGTAATCTGCACTTGAGAATCGTCCGCGTGCAGCCGTGTTTTGAAAGTGTACTTTTTATTTGTGGTCGACGACCTTGAAAATTGTATTTCTGTATGTTACATAATTCTGTTATGATCAAAGTGTGTTTCTACGGAAATAAAGTGCATTTTGGAATTTCTGCAAACTGGACCTTTAATTTTACGAACCCACAAAGTTACAATACTAATATTTATGCGGTACCAACACTTATCGAGAAAATCTTTCCATTGCAAACCATCCTACATGTGGCTAGTTTTCCTTAATTTTTATTTCGTAAATGACAACTATTTTGTTTAAAATATATAATTTCAAGACTAATATATTATTATTCATAATAAACAGAAAATTAGTATAAATGTAATATTTTTCACTTTGAATGATGTTAAATCATAACAGGTAAATGAAAATCTTACTACCCACACGACAAATCTGAAAATCGTTAAAACACACAATTAACGATTGTCCAATTAACGATTTCCGAGTTGTACGTTGCTATTGGTTTCAACTTTTCAATGCCTTTGTTTTGAAATGTGCAATACTTTTTGTTAACTAGTATTGCGTTGTAGGGAATGGATATAGCGACACAGTAATTTTTTTTTCATTTATACCCCTGCAGTAGTCATATAGGCGGCCGTTCTCATAAAACATATCGATGGTGTTAATTCGTGTAAGTTTGGTTGCTTGTACTTTATATTTTAATCATTAGATCACGCATACATTCACACTCTTATTCATACTTCCAGACTCTGGGGAAGATGGAAATCATCTTGGTTGGAGAAAAATCCCCACCCCCAGCCGGGTATCCAACCCAGACTCCTTGCACAGCAGCCAGGTGCTCTACCGGCTGAGCTATGGAGCCAGCCACAGTAAATTTGTTCTGCCAGTTTTTCTTAACTTTTAATTGGTTTGATACTGAGGAAAATAAATGGCCATTCTTGTCAACATAAGTTGACCAAAAATAACAATATTGTTTGGAGCCAATCAAGACATGACTGGTTTGTTTTCGGATGTGCAGTGATTTATTTTCTAGTTTTCTGTCATTAGCGTGCTTATTTTTTAAACTGATATACAATCAAATTATACAATTGCCTGTCTTAAAATCGTATGGTATTCATGTGATCCATGTTAAAGCTTTTACAAATTCTAGCATGAAAGTTCTACGTATAGTTAGAGCCGATTTGGATAAACTAAATCGAGGTGAAAAGTAAAAAATCTAAGATTGCCTGGAAAATGCACATGTGTATTGCAGTTCCCGCTGTATTTTAAACAAAATTACAACCCTCCGCACAAATTAATCTCTAACTGCGATAAAGTAAAATAACTCTATGAAGCATGTAGTAAAGTATTTACAAATATTATAATAATTCCATTTGTTTTGGGCTTAAAGGTCTCTATTAGAAAGCTTGCGCGCGCGCGCGCACACACACACACACACACACACACACACACACACACACACACACAGCGATAGCCCTCCGTGATAGCGTAGATGGTAGCATGTCTGCCTAACGTTCTGGAGGTCCGAGTTCGAATCTTGGTCAGGGTGAGTTACTAGATAAGGTTTTTCCGGGGTTCTCCCTTATCCTTAAAGACGAATGTCAGCTAATTCTAAGCTCTATGGATCCTGGGCTCAATGATCATCATTTACGCCAAATACGTTTACTTTAGACTCATTTTTAAAAAGTCTGTATGATTTAAGAACTTATACAGCATTCAGAGCGTCTTGGATAGTGTTTCTTTCATAATATTCCTCTTACCGTTACGGCTATATGGATGTGCAGCTTTAACTTCATAAATATATTCTGATGTTAGCACTGGTGAAATGAAAGTAACATCTTATTTCTTCAAACATTCCATTCATCGTCCAATATGACTTAACTGCGATATGTTGGACACACACACACACACACACACACACACACACACACACACACACACACACACACACACACACACACACACACACACACACACACACACACACACACACATGTTCAACTACTGCAACATGGTATAACGTAAAATGTTAACAATCGGGGAAAAAAAACGGCTAAAGCTATGCATAGTTTTAGAGCACAAAAGTTGCACATTTTTATGTGTTTTGATTCCATATCTCTACTTTGAGATTTCCAGCTATGTAACATCCAACGTGATAGAAGAGTTAGAAAATTAGTTTTGCAAAAATTCAGTATTCAACCTATTTAAAAATAGATTTTATTCATCATTTCCATAATTCAAACTAGTGACATTTTAATCAAATCATAGATTTTTAAAAAATTGCAAAATGACCAATTGTTCTATGTATAAATTTGTTTGGCACTGAATTCATAAAAATTGTCGGGATTGAAGATTAATTAAGAAATATGCATTAGGTTTAATGCCAAGGATAGCATTATGGTGTTAGAACTTACTCACGACTTGAATTTTTATCAGACATTTGTTTTTGCTTAAGCTTAGTCTTATATCTTACTGTCCATTATACACTTTCAACACACTCTTACGTAGGCGCTTCATCTAATGTTTCTCATATGTTTTTGTGCTTCTGATGTTATTATAGTTTGAATTTGTTAGTGTGCCATAGCACATTGTTAGAGAAAATGATGTTTAAATATTTTACCTCGTATATTGCTGTTAATCATTACATTTCTGTCTCAAATTATTATGTTTTCCTGTGCTAGATATAGGTCATTTTGAGGAGAGAAAATAGCTTCCACCAGCAATTGCATGTCATTGTTGAAAAGCTTCACACTGTGTAGAAGACATTCTCGTTCTAAATCCCCTGATTGTATTATATATTAATCATTTGTGTTTCAGTACAAAAGCTCCATCATTTAAAGTGTTATAGTTCACATCGCGTTCAGGCCAGACGAATTCATTTCATTTCATCGGCTCTAATCAGTGTGCACATATGCAAATGTGTTCTGAATTGCGTGTAAATTCCTTTTGTTTTGATGAAATATGCTATCACGACGGCATGGAAATGAAGCTGTCTGAGTGACCTCTGAAGCAATATTCATGAGCACAGCCAGAAATTTTCGGATATCACTATGAGGTAAAGTCTGGTTTTTAAATTACCAAAAACCTTTAGGGAAATAGCACATAACTATGTGTAACGAATTCCATGTAAATGTAGGCAGATAATTAAATTCCTTGTAGACGACATAATGAAGAAACTTCTTAGAAAACTTTCAGGAGCACAAACTCTCCAGAAATTTAATCTCTAAGTATCGTATTAATTTCCAATTCCCCATCGCCGAAGGTATAATATCCACTTCACTTTTCAATAACTTTAGACTCATTTTTAAAGAGTCTGTATATAATTAAAAACTTACACAATATTCAGACGTCTTGGATAGGCTTTTTCACATTATATTACGGCCATATGGATGTGCAGCTTTAATTTTATAGATGTATTCTGATGTTAGCAGTGGTGAAATGAAATTAAAGTAACGTCTACCTAATTATTTTAGACTTTCAAATACACTTTCATCCTTACAGACTGTTATGAGATTAGAGAATAATCTCGGACATTTCCCACAAGAGAAGTAACTCGAGATCCTTTGATGAAAAGCTAAATATTGACTTTCCACCGTAGAGGCGGGATAAAAATTACTTCTAGGTGTATGTGCTAAGTAAGCAGGTGTATTGAGGTTTTGGCTCAGGTGTTATAATGGTCATGTAGGGGATCCAAAGTCGATCCCCACATGTTACAAATTTTCTCCCCATCAGTTAAAATCGAGGGTAACTTAACAATAAATTATTGCTTTATCCACAAGAGCAGATTCTCACTGTCAATGCAGCTTGTTTCAGTCTTCTCTTTTCAGCTTCTTTCGTCTCTGAGATTAACTATTTGTCTTGATATCTGTCATATTATATTCTGACAGGTGCATTTGGCAGGGCTTGGTTTTGGCGCCGGCTATTGTATTATGACTAAACAGACAAATATATTACTTACTTT
Source organism: Mantis religiosa (assembly GCA_030765055.1). NCBI lineage: Eukaryota > Metazoa > Arthropoda > Insecta > Mantodea > Mantidae > Mantis > Mantis religiosa. The sequence continues at coordinate 168,263,089 of CM060952.1, forward strand.
GTTCGGACATCTTTAAAAATATTATTCACTTTATTAATTTTACATTATTTTGCATACTGTGCCGAGTTTCAGCTTTTTCACATACGAAATTGTTTTACATCCATTAGGCAAAACCAATTTTTTCGTATAGGATCTTAAGTTTCGGTACAAAAATTTGAGCTGTAATAGATGAAGGAAAATGGGTTAGATTTCAGTGCTTTTACAGAACTGAATTTTTACGAATTCAGCATTTATCTCCAACAGTTTAAATAAGAGCTTACCCAAGTTTGATTGATCATATTATTAGACAGGTGGCACAGAAGCATGTGCCATACGCACATGGAAGAACTATATATGTGTTTAGTGGGGAACAGGAATAGTTTAAGCGGCTCGAAAGACCTAAAAGTACTTCAGATTCCGGTCTGTTATTTGTTTTGAGAAAACACGTTTTTAAAGTCAAATTTTGGATTTAGGATTAGGATTCCATTACGGAGGGGATTCGGTACCTAGAACACCATGCTGGATCCATTGTTCCTATGCCTCCAAGTGGGGCATCCCCGGGAGGAAGGATGAGGCGAAGGAGACAGAGGGCAGCCGACCCAAGGAGCTACGAGAGTACAGAGGGCAGGGACCCCATAGTGTACTTGGATAGACTTTCCCCACAGGCCAGGATAACGGACAACCAGCCCAGCAGCCGAGCCCCAAAGGTCCCGGGCAGGCGATCCGAGCCCCAAAGGTCCCGGATGGTGGTCCCGAAGTGGTTCCAGCAGAAGAGCGGAGACCGTCAACTGGCCTACCTGGGGAGAAAGTACCTTTCCTCAGAGTATATCATCCTGTTATGCACCGCCAAAGGTCCCAGGCAGGCGATCAGAGCCCCAAAGCTCCCTGTGTGGTAGTCCCGAAGTGGTCCCAACAGAGGAGTGGAGACCATCAACCAACCTACCTGGGGAGAAAATACTTTTCCTCAGAGTATATCATCCTACCATGCACCGCCAAAGGTCCCAGGCAGGCGATCCGAGCCCCAAAGGTCCCTGGATGACAGTCCCGAAATGGTCCCAGTAGAGGAGCGGTGACCGTCAACCGACCTACCGGAGGAGGAAGTAGTTTTCCTCAGAGCATATCATCCTACCATGCACCGCCGAGACACCCGCCGACACTTCTACACTGAAAGAGACCACCGAATGAGAGATGATGTGAAATGATAATCGAGATCAAATGGAGGGACAGGAAATTCGGGGAATGTAATTAACCTACCCAGCATTCGCCTAGCGACCCGGGAAAACCCAGAAAAAACCCATGGGTCGGGTAGGTCAGCCACGGGAATCGAACCCGGGTCTCCCGAATGCGCGGCACAGACGAAACCGCCTGAGCCATCCCACCCGGTAAATTTTGGATTAGAAACTTTCTAAATAACAGATTTTGATGTGGTTTTATTGAGGACATCTGAGGAATGCAACTTCTACGATAAAGCTAATCTGGAATGTAAGCATATAATTTTATCATCTAATCAGTCACCACTTCAATTAGTATTGAATGATGTAAAGAGCTGAACATGATCGCAGCCGATCTTTCTATTCACACCCGTAAGTTGGCAAATACGAAGGGGTTGAATGAATGTGTCTTCACTCGATTCTCCGAAATGAACTTCGGACACGGTAATTCTCTACATGCACGAACCGAACCCAGAGGCTGACACGCATGGCACTAATTTCGTTACGTAAGATTAAGGAGGAGATTCCTTTTTGACCTACTTTGCTGTTCGCCATAATTTATTAGTGAACCTCATGCTGCGTGTTTAATGACATAACTAAATTGTACTAAAATCTATTAAGAATTATCTGATCGTTTTTTCACCCCCTAAATGTGTGAGTTTCAGATGTTTTTTTTCTGTAAATACAGGCACAATAAGACGCTGATGAATATCAATCGGTAACTGATACATTCTCGAAACATGATTAAAAATTAATAAGTTATGAACAGACCCTTAGTTTCTCGACATAACCAGGTCTGCATGAATATTGCATGGACACACCACGCAGTACATCGACCTTGTGATGAAGCGAAAAATCTTAGGGTCAGACACGTGGAGAATATTTCATCACATTCAAAGGTTATTTTAAGTTGGGAAAGTGGGATCAGACTTAAAGACGAAGAGCATGGATTCGATACTCTGCCATGCCATTGGACTTTATAAGTCTGAATCAACTTTTCAACTTAGTACCTTTGCACCTATATTTTGAAATGCTTATCAAAACAGATATTTTAAGTCAATTTTCAAGCAGCAGTGGTTACTACGAGGGCTGTTCATTAAAGAATGATCACAATATTTTTGACAACGTACCTTTACTCATCCTCATAATTTTGATGGTCCTTCTCAAAATAATCTCCCCTGAATGCGATGCACTTGTTCCAGCGTTTCTGCCAGTCTTCAAAGACATGCTGGAAACCATTTTTTGAGGGATCCTTCAAAATCGCTTCCGCAGCCTTCACCACTGCTTCTGATGATGGATAATGCCTCCCATGAAGGCGTTTCTTCATGTTAGGGAATAGAAACAGGTCACATGAGGCTAAATCCGCACTATAGGGAGGTTGAGGGATGCATTTCACGTTGATTTTTGCAAGATATTCAGTAACAATACTGGCAGTATGCGGCCGCGCATTATCGTGGTGCAGCATCCAGCCTGCTTCATGGAAATGCGGTCTTTTGTGCCTGATATGGACTTGAAATGTGTTCAGGACATCCCTGTAGTATTGTCCAATTACTGATGTATGTGCAGGTACAACATGCTGATAAACCATTCCACGAATATCAAAGAATGAGATGACCATAACTTTCCTAGCAGAGGCAACCACTTTTCCTTTTTGGGGGCTTGGTGATGGAGATTTCCACACTGAGCTTTGCTGTTTGCTCTCAGGATCAAAATGATCCTGAAAATATTAATTCAATCTTGGAAAATATTAATTTTAAGGGTATATTTATTTTATTCCTCTCTTACATATCTTTACATAACTCTCCCGCTTAACACAGAACGGTCTGCATCCTATTATGTGTTTAAAATGTCTGAGTACTGCAAATTTATCGTAAGTTCCAAAATCTCGTTACGTGCTACTACTGTCCAAAAGTCGTCGTCCTGTAGTTTATCTGATGTCTCACGCAGTTTTCCCCGTCTTGTTGTGTTCCTTGTCAATTTCTTCGTGAGAAAGTCGTTCAACGCCAGTCAGTTTAAAAATATTATTTCTGTTTGCAACATAATTTAAGCTCACATTAACTCAATTGGATTGTTCTTACAGTAGTAAGGGGGGGGGGGAGGTAAATCGCGTCTCATTGATCCAGCTGATACTTTTTTTCATGGAAGAGTAACTGAATAATGCTGCATTGAACTCTCTTGAGTAAATAGAAATTACGAACCATTCATAAACAAAGATAGAATTTGACTAGACACGTTCTGCCAGACCAGCAGGAAGTGTACTATTTCCTCTCATCGAATTTAACAAACACCTTGGTTTATTCAAAGTATATATTTCTTTTACAACTTCATGTCAAATGTTCACGTTACAGTTCTGAGTGATTTCAAATATACATTCACGTATACATGCCACCAATAATAATATTCATTACGTGCTTACGTTGCAATGCATTGTTATAATATAATGGTATCTACTTTATTTATTTGTATTAGGAAAACTATTTGAGCTAAAATTACGGGGTATTTACTGTTATGTTAACTACATTGCTCCCTCCTTCCTCGTGGATCAGTTTTTGCAAAATCCGAATTTTTGTCTTAGCCCGAATAGTATTCATTAGAAATTGATTAGGTTGGCGTTCGTCACACACCACTTAGGGGGAATGCAATACGACAGCACCGCAGAACTCCGATTGGTTGCTCACGTAGTAGCGCTTAAGAACAAACACCTTCCCATTTGAAACACATAATAGCTGCAAGTCCCAACAATAAATTTACGGTATACATCAGTGATAGCCAATCTTATTCGAAAGAGGGAAGGCGAACTTGCCTGCACCTACTGCTCGCCGAGGTATAACTCACTGATGGGTTTCGTAAGGCTTGGTTACATAAGTGAGCGAAAGAGAAAAAAATGCTTAAAGCGCGAGACGGAGGGAGTAGTCAAGGTGACGTCATGAGCACATAAGAGACAAGGTTGGGCATAGAGGAGCTGATACAGATTCTCCAGTGAAGCTTAACACAACGTGAACAATAAAAAACTTTTTCTCTATCCCTGCTTTTGTTGCGTACGACAAAACGTTTAACAAGCAGCATGTTTTGAAATATTATGTTTAAACATTTCCATACATATCCTGTAACTTTTTGTTACGAAATAAACCTCCAACTTCAGTTTAATTCTCAACGGGTTTCGACATTAATACCACTGAAAAGCATAGAAGTTAGTCCACTGCAGTTTATTGTTGTTTCCAAACTTTGTCGGTCTTATTGTTTCTTTGTTGAAATAAGCCGGGTTTCTTTTTTTGCATCTGTTAAGCAAACTGAGTTCTCCGTTTATGTAGCGCTGTTAAACCACTGCATTGTTCTCGACTATTCCAAACTGAATAACAGTAATCAAGGAAAGCGGTAATTTACGCCAGGACTTCGAAGTTACAAAAGATTCACGGAGCATGAAAAGAGTCTGAATTCAAAAATATCCCAGATGGAGTGTTTTGGGAAATTATATAACAGGAGCATATATTCGTTTACAGAAGGAATCTGTAAAGTGAAATATGTTGTACGACTTGAACTGCTTTGCGTTTACAGTATTGTAAACGTTGAACGCAGTTGACTTACATGATCAAAGGCTGAGACTGATTTTTTTTCACAGATGTTTATTACTGCAATTCAATGTTTACATGATCTTTTTCAAAGTAGTTCCCTCATACTTCAATGCACTTTTATAGCGTCTCTGCCAATTCTTGAACACATGCTGCAGACCATTCTTTGTCCTTGAGAATCGCCTCACTTTTCTTGAACACTGCTTCAGAGTTCTGAAATCGAATACCCCTAAGCTTCGATTATCACCGGCGATGAGCCATGGCTGCGTCATTATGATCCTGAAGGAAACAAGCCAGCACAGTGTGGAAATCGACAGGTTCCCCAGCACCAAAAAAGGCAAAAGTTGTTCCATCTGCAGGGAAAGTGATGATCACATTGTTTTACTGTAATGGAATGATTTACCAGAATGCAGTTCCCCCTCACACTACTGTTACAGCAGCACACTACACGTCAGTATTGGCTACACTGAGGAAGCACATGGCAAAGAAACGACCAGAGCTTTCTCGGACTGGGTGGCGACTTCATCATGGCAATGCACGGCCTCACGTCGCAAATCAAGTCATGCAGTTTATGGCTCGATTCAATATTACCTGTGTACCACATCCACCTTATAGCCCCGATCTTTCACCCTGTGACTTATTTTATTTCCATCACTTAAGGCAAAGCTTAAGGGTATTCGATTTGAGAACTCTGAAGAAAATTAAGGCCTGTTTTATGAAGGTCGCCTTTATACAATATTTATTTCTAGTTCAGTTTTTCAACTGTCTTGACTTTTGTAAAGAAGGAGCTGGGGTTTAATTGCCCTCAACACGGTACCTTTTCAACTGTCACTTCACTTTGTTTTCACACTGACTTTTTACAGTGGTGTAGCATGTAGCAAAATACGACCGATACGGCCTCTCCTTCCAGTCGGTTCACTCGCAGGTGAGTCGAGCACAAAACGTCTGCAATCCCATGCAGTGAGAGCAAGCACTGCAGTTCAGTTATCAGCTCGCTCATGGCTTTTCTTCCCATTTAAGCACGCTCTAACTCCCTCGCTCACTCTTCCGCGACACTTACTTCGCCAGAGCTGTTTTTCGCTAATTTACATTTAGCTTATTCTACAGAAGTAATTATTGATAAAATAACATAGATCATAATCAAAGACAAACATAAGGAATATACATAATCGTAGTTGATAGAAACAAGTTTACAGGGATTAGCTCATTCTATAAATAGCACCGAGCTCACCCTACCGGGAGGCCGTTGCCTTTCAAAGGGAAACTACGGTATATCTTCTTCTTATTCCGCATTAAATGAAAGTGGTTGATGAAATTGAGAAATATTTGAAATATTGTAAAATTAATATTTAGGAAATTTTTCTCATAACAAGCCATAATTTGTTTTATTATTATTTGCTGATTTTTATTTCACAATGTATAAAGCGTGGTAAATGTAGAAATAATATTAAAGGATGATTTTCTTCTTTAAAGATTAATCAATAGTAAAAATTTATAATAAAAGTTACATTTAATCTGCATTGTTTCGAGTCCCATGAACATTGCGGGAAAGGAATAAAACAAAAGAAAACTGTGAAAAAAGAAATTGCACCTCGAACTTGGGATCCCACATGGAAGTTGGAGATGTTGACCACTGGAAGACATACGGCTAACAGCATGGAACAGTTCAATGTAAAGAGTTATTTTCTCCAAGTTTAAGCCTGGGACTCGATTTATTTTTTGTGCAGAACAGCCTTGTAAAATCACTTCGAAGTTGGTGACTATACAGCAGTGGTCTTCCTTTTTAATCTACTGTAGTTTGATGCAATTTGGTTTCGAGAAAGGCAGCTTCGAGAAATTCGTGAACAGCAGTAAACACAGTAAGGAGTAAACAGTTGTAGAGTGTTGTAACGAGAGCTGATGTAATCAGAACGCTGTTTGTGTGGTCATCGATCTTGACAGATTGTGATTGTGTATGTGACGTAATTCTGCTGTAACCTGCTACTGTGAGTGTAATTCTAGGTAAATAAAGAAAATTTAAAATTTCTGCAAATTGTACTTTTAATTCTACGAACCCACAAAGTCACAGTATGAACAGAACGCTGCTGCAGTGAAAGATAGCACGTTGTTCCACTAACTTTGAGTAGGACGTAAACAGTTGAACCAGCGAGCTATTCTCTGGTAGCAGAGAGCAGTGAAAGGCTCTTTGCCGGAATGATACGACCGGAATATTTATAAGAGGACCCATTCTAAGCTTGGTAGGAACAGTAAATACCTGCAATTATCTGTGGATTTTTAAGATGTGTGTTATTCATTTAGTTTGAAACTTTTGATTAATATGAAACAGTAAATAATATAAATTACTAAGACTAAAGGAGGTAAGCGTTTAATTCCGTGTGGTATCGTTCATATATTTCTACAAGCGTGCGGTAATTGTATCAGCTCATTTCCATAACTGATACGGCTGACGCGGAGGGATGCAAAACAATGACAACAAAACAATTCCAGGTGTAATGCTATATTGACTATGGGTTCTTTGTTACATCGTTCATAGCATAGAATCCTTTGTATGAATAATTGATATCAGATTCTGCTTTTGTAACCTGATGTTCGTTCCGAAATGATAGTTGCACCACCGTGTTCCGGACAATTGAGGACAACAAAGCTAAAGGTACAAAGACCTGTAGAATTAATTTACCCTGTCAGGCATGCACGACTCAGTTCACAGATGCTAGAAAGCACGACAAAGCAAAGCTTGGCTCCACCGGGAGAAGGGGAATTAATTCTGATCGCCGTTCTGCCTCTAATCTCTGGCAGCCACTCAGTGGCGCGGGTGCTGGTAACGATATTCGTGGTAAGTAAATAGAACGTGCATCTGCAAGAGCCAGCAAGTCGCCATGTGGGGTTTAATACCTTAGATTTCTATTTGGTTTCTCTGATTGCTTCACCAATCCACGATGTATTCAATGGGGAGAAGACCACTATGAATAATTGATGATTTGTATTCACACGAGTTTCTCTACTCATTCTATCTTTATCGTGGCTTATTACTCAAGGTACCTCCTCCTGGATAACTTTCAAATTGCAGTTAACCATTTTGTTGTGCAATATAATAGGTAAAGGGCAGGGACGTATTTAAGGAGGATCCTGAATTATTATTTCAAACTTTTAATAAATAGTTGAAATAAAACTTAGTTTAACATAAATCGAAAAAGCTTATTCAAGCTGCTCATCTTAACGTCTCTATTCACTGCCACGCAAACATGAAGTTATTTAAGAGATGAACGAAAAGTTACTGCACAGCAGCTGTAGAACTTGTTAAAATATACAAATAATGTCAATTACAATAATGTATTGCAAAGTTACCAACACCCGCCTCGGTAGCGTAGATGGTAGTATGTCTGCCTCACGTTCAAGAAGCCCCGAGTTCGAATCTCGGTCAGGGCGAGTTACCTGGATAAGGGTTTTCCGCGGTTTTCTCTTATCCTTTCAGACGAATGTCGGGTAACTATAAACTCCATGGACCCTGGACACATTTGAACATCATTTCACCCATTTCATTCACCATCTGATATGACAACGTTGGAGGACGCAAAATTACAAAAAAAAAAAAAAAAAAAAAAAAAAAAAAAAAAAAAAAGTTAACCAATTCCGATATATTATAATTTGTTGATTAGAATTCCCAGATACTTACTTAAAGGTGTGTAATTTTTAACTTCTAAGTTCCTATTCCCTTTTTCATTCAAGGAGAACTAATACTTCAAATGCACAAAACAGTGGTTCGCTTTTTAAATATCTGATTACTGCTTATATCACTTTATGCCTGGTATAAGAACAAAAAATGTGCAATGTGCAAGGCCTTTCTACAGACTTTATCCAAAGAAACAAGACAAAAACAAACTTTTCAAAGAACAATTCGTAGAAGCTTGAGTTAACATTGTGACTTTGTGGGTTCGTGAAATTAAAAGTCCAATTGCACATACTCAAATTTTCTTTATTTCCACCGAATTACAGTTGGAACACTTGCCGATTACATAGAATTACGTAGCGCACACAATTACAATTCACCAGTTCGTCTGTCACAGGTCCACTCTGCACTCGCAATTACGTACAACCCCTCCGATGCACGTACACAGTCTTCCAGTCCGTTCACTAGCACGGCGCTCCTCCGGCTGCTCGCCAAGAACTGAACTCACTCGCCAACTCCAGCCCCTTTTTATAGAAAGATTGCTGTTTCTGGAAGTCTCGAGGTTCAGTGAATGACCCCGAAGGTTCCAGACGTCAGGGAGGGGAAAGAGACGGCCAGTGATGTTTTTACAACCATCCCCTCGCTCGCGCTACAAGACAAATGGGCAGGCGTGGGCGAATGCCTCCCGTCTGGTCCCTACCTGCCAGCTGGTCCTATCGGGAATTCCGATGTTCGGGTGACAATATAATATATTACATGTGCCTTTATTTTTTACTAACGTGATAAAAACATCCCCGATTATTTATTAAAAGCAAATAATTCAACGTAGATATTTGGACTCCCCCCTCCCCCCGGAAATTGACTTCTAAATACGTGCCTGGTAAAGGGATCATTTTTAACGGACAAGTCCTGTGTGTCGAATTTGGAAGTCAATGTTTGCATGTCCACGAGGAAAAAGGGGAGAGAGGCAGAGAGGAGGGATATTTCTACTTGAGAAAAGTAGTGATACAGGAAGATCAGCGACATTTCTCAAATCAGGATACCTTATTTAGTCATGATTACTTATCAGATGCTTTGCCACAAAAATAATGCTGGAAGGTCTAATTATTGCAGATCTGGTGGGCGAGTTGACTAGTTATTCTATTGTCAAAACATGCTAATGTAAACAATTAGTTCCAAATTCTTTATCGCTTCTAATTTGACTTCGGTTGGAATATTGGCTGTCGTATTTCTTTTTGTTGAACACTGACCCCATTTTTAACTTGCTATAAATTGTGGATTTATTAGAAACGGTAATTCTGTATGCATTCAAGCAGATGTTTCACATGGTAAACTGTTATACAGTATACAACATGATATATGCATACAGTAAATACTATCAACATATAGCTTTACATAACGTCGTTCTTACTATACAACATGCCAAGCAATGATAGTCTTAACGCGAATGTCATTGCCCAGTATACGCGTGAGCTAGCCTACCGCAGAGCGAGTTACTCAACCTATTACTATCTACGGGTGAAAACCAGCAGTCTTCATGGTCATTATTTAAGTAAACCTTATATTTTTATAATTATTCCAATTTAAGGGTAGAAGGTATGTAGGAAGAAATGCCTTTAAAATTTAAAGCTACGAGAAAGTGTTATGTCTCTTTAATTTTATGTGTAGATATGTTTTACATTCTATAGTAATAAAACCTACAACTGTTAATTAAATATGAAGTTGTGCCTTTGTCCTTAAGGGCATGGAGAAAAATGTTGAAATGAAATGACTTTTCTCGTTCTCTCGGCTTTTTGTGCGTGATAGTGCAGGGGTCCATTATCGGTTGTCCCCACCTGTCAGTTGACGAGGAAATAACTCTTTCAAAACCAGGAGGGTGGGGCACCAAAGTGGAACTGTGCATGGAGTGGCAGGAAACTGTTTTCAGCCGTTTCTATCTGCCAACAGTCCCTGAAAGGTATATCTACTGGTTTCATAAAGGCCGAAATTTGCAGCATATGGATTTTCAATAATAGCGAATCACGATGAGATTTGGCATGAAGATACTCTTTTTGGAAATTGATTATTACTTTCATTTCTTTTCAATTACCTAGCTATATTGACAGGTAACTGCAAAATCCTACAGCAAGGAATTAATTTGAGTGAGCCATTTAAAAGTTAAAAGATACAATGAATGTAATCTCATGAACATACATACACAAAACCAAATATATGGCGTTTAAGGTAAACGTGCTTCATATTAACGTTTGGAATACATAAAGATAGTGGAACACACAAGTTAACATTTCTGTGATAAACATGTCACAGTAGTACACATACATTTATATTATATTGAACCTTTTACACACAAAAATCAAAGTGCTTTCTGATTATTATAGTCGTTCGTCGCCGTAAATGCAACGACTTCTTTAAACATTAGTCATCACTGAACACAATGAATATAGTGTAGACCGTAATATAATATCACCGCATTAGATAGGAGTTGTTGAAGGCATTATTATCAATAGAAGAGCAATTAAGCAACAGGATTTGGGAATGCTAGATTGGATTTTTAAATAATTGTGTAAGAGATCTTGATGAAATTAATGCACGTTATTACGTCTAATAACAGCCATGTTTTTGTATTTAAAATTACAGATATCATGGTTGATTATATATTAACATTTTGTGTAATTTTTTTAATAAACTTGATCCACAGGATGCATTTTTAAAAATGATTAAATTAAAGGTTGAAGTTGTGCGGTAATTAGTTTAAAAACGATCAATCATATTACATTTTTGTTAAGACCTAATTCTAACTCGTCAATCTATTTCTCAAAAGTTACTTATTTCTCGAAATTAGAGCATTCTTTAAAACAAGAATATGCTAATGTTCTTTCATGTGTGATAAAGCAATACAAAAATGTTGAATTAAGTTAGCAAAACAACTGCAACTTGTGGAGTATTTTAAGTATGGAAAGATGGATAAAGAAAGTGGGAAAAAAATAAATTGCTGTTAAATACAGTTTAACATTGGAAGTAAAACGCTCCCCTCCATATATATTTTCAATTAATTGTTTAAATATGGCATATGGTTAAACGATGTTTTCTTAACGCTAGGGAACCATATTTTACTATGAGAAAACTCGGTTTTTCATGTTTCACTATTTCAATGCATTTAAATGTCAACTGGTTCCTTTTTGAGAAGATGGATCTACAAAGATAATTTAGTGCTTTTGAATTATGATCGAATTAACTCTGAATGTGTGAACTTCCATGCATTTCAGAAAAAGACCTGAAGCTTTCCTGGCGACGAATATGCTTGATCTTCTCAGGAATCAAGCCAGGTGAAAAGACGATCAGAAATCGACGTTTCGGTTGCGTACATATCTCATTATCAGGATATTTTAATAAATATTAAAACCACAAATGCATCACTGGATATAACACAAAGACAAAACACTATCTTTAAATTGTCAGGTGATGGCCTAAAATGCTGCAAATGATAAAAATAACATGCCAACTACTACATGCCCTAAGCTACCAAAACAAATGACAGAAAAGAAAACATGATTTTCAACATTTTCGGCGAATTTTCAGTGTATCCTTGCCTTAAGACGTGTTATTAACAAGCTAGTAAACGTTTTCTGTTATGAACTCTTAGAGTATCCATCTTTGTTAATATACAACTGTTAATATTGTCTTTATATTTGCGTGGTAAATATAAAGCAAATAAAAAGAATTCGAATTATAATTATTTGTCAAACCACACCAAGTTTCTCTATCTTGAGGAAACGAACCCAAACTAATTCTTATTGCAACCAGAAACTTCAAATATAATGAAGCAATATTCAACAAAATCGACATATTTTATATCGCTACACAACTCACTAAAATAATAATTTTAATGGACGTCCAATTTAGAAATATTGTGACTTTGTGGGTTCGTGAAATGAAAAGTCCAATTACACCACTCAACAATGTTGTTTATTTCCACCGACTTACAGTTAAACTCTTGCCAATTACACAGAATTACTTGCCGCACACAATTACAATTTACCAGTTCGTCCGTTACAATTTCACTTGTCTCGCGATTACATAAACTCCGATGCACATACCAGTTACGTACAGTCTTCCGTTGCACAATCCTTTCGTACATTAACACGTCACTGACTAACACTGCCTTCTTATACCAAGAACTGTCCTCAATCACACTAACCAACCAACTGACTGACTGACTCAACCAACAACTGACTAACTCTGTCTGTCTGTAACTCTCTTTATATAGGAATATCCTGCTATTCTAGAAGTCTCTGGTGTTTACAAGATTGTTCTAGTAACAGAAAGATCGAGAACCAGGTGTAGGAGAAACAGGCGACACAGTCATTTTTTCCCCTGACCACAGCCTGTCACCACTACAAGACAAACGAGGAGGAGGTGTGGCTAACGCGGTCCTCCCCCCTGCCTTCCGTTCGCAGCTGGTTCACAGGGTGCTCCAGCGCTCCCGTTACAATATAGAAAAAATATGCGCTGATAGACAAGAAGAAAATAAGATACATATTGAAAGAAAAAGTAAGATTTCAAGACCGAATAAATATTGTGACTTTGTGGGCTCGTGAAATAAAAAGTCCAGGTTACAAACACAAAAAATTGCACTTTATTTCCGTAGAAATACGCTTCGTACACATACACAATACTAAAAACACAGCTGCTTACCCTCACGCGTTCAATTACTGACTGACCCTCTTTCCAACTCCAACTCGGTACTGACAGCTGTTAACAGCCAGACGGTTTTTGCTGCGTACCCACCCAGGTTTTGGGTCTGACCGCAGGTTGAAAATTTTGAAGATTACATGATGAGTTGGGATTATTTTAATGAGGAAATTTTGATGAGGTAGGTTTTTGCTCCTCTTTATTTTGTACAGGATGCCAAACAGCTTTTTTTTTTTTTTTTTTTTTTTTTTGTTTACTCCCTGGTGTTTTATTTGATATAATAGTGGGGTAAATTTTGTAGCCGAACAGCTCATTTGGAGATTTTTTGAAATTCAGCTTATGCTGCTGTTTGGATTAACTCCTTTGTTACCTCGGGTGACCACATGCCATACAGGGTCCCCGGTAAAGCCTGAAGTGGCGTCTCGTAGCGTCGTAATCTCCTAGAGACCGAACCAGGGCGCTTCTGTGAGCTGGAATTTGAGCGTAGAATTTTGTCGCCCGGCGCCTATTTCGTCCTCCACGTATGGGAGAAGAGAAGCTTCGTGAAGCAACCTCACGGGGAAAGAACTACCCACAGAATAGATGGATCGGAGTCCTCTATTCTGTGCACGCTGAAGGTATGCTTCCAGCTATCTGCAGCCATGCCCCAGATTTCACAGGCGTACAACATGAGTGGGATTATCAGCGCTCGAAAGAGGTGTAGCTTTAAGCGGACTGGCATCGAGCCCAAACTCAGCATTGGGTACAAAGAGGAAAGAGACCCCTGTACCAGTGCCGATAGTTCCCTGATGTGTCCGTGGAAAGTTAGGCCTCTATTAAGTCGAACGCCCAGGTACTTGATGGAATTAGTCCACTCTGACCCTCTTTCTCGCTCGCTCGCTCGCTAGCTCGTGCTGGCAGGCTGTATACAGCCAGAAGGTTTTTGCTGCGTGCGCACCCTTTAAGGGTTTTACCGCAGGTAGGATTTGTATAGAATTATGTAGGATGAAGGTGATGTAGGTTTTTTGATTGGGAGTTAATTTTGAGGTTACCAAAGTACCTTCGGGTTGAAAGGGAGGTGAACCTCTTTGGCGGGCGGGCGGGCTGCCTTTTTATAGTTTTTCTAACAGTCAAGAAATTTCTCAAACAATCGAGACCCGGCTAGAACAAAGGTGAACTCGTGTTCGTGTCTCGAATCCGTGTCCTCCCGCCAGCAGACCAGCAGAAGAATCGAGTCGTCCAGGTTAACCTGGACGGAATGGTTTCGCCCAGCACCTAGCCGCTTACTGCGGCTTTATCTGGGTAGTGTAGTAGTCTTTTGTCTTTTGTCTCAAGCGTTTATGTCGGGGCATAGGTTTCTCTGATCTGTTGGGTTAAGCCGCTCAGGCTGCCGCCTGGGGTATATATTCCTAAGGCCGTCTTCACCCGATCTCCCCGCTTGAAGAAGGTCGGAATGAAGACAGCACGATCAGAGGGGATAGGAAGCTATGTGGGGAAATTATCTAAACCCATTTCTGGTTCTGGTGTTTTCGGTGTGATGGAGAGAACCCCGTCTGGCTAATAGACCATGGCGTCCTCCATTTCGGCGAGCTTTTATTTCCGCACGGCACTGCCGTCTCTTTGTTCTTGTTGCCCGCGCCGGCTCCAATCAACAATGGCCTGGCGACAATATGATGAAGCAATTAGATTACTAGTCATCATAAAACCGTAAGTGCCGACAGGAGGAGGAGACACTTCATCCATGCTACTTCTGCAGTTTGCTCGACAAATTAGTACAAAATTAGCTTGAAATGTAAAGATTTAAATTCATGGTATAATATTAGAACATTTAAATATGTTGAATGTTATATTTAAGTGCAACTGCCAAGTTCAATCAAGAACCACACAAGGAAACTAGTCTGACTATTCGGTAAAATTTAGTGTGCTCAAAGTTCGGAGAGAATTTATTGCTTAGAGTAATTGCAAAGTCATTCCCAACGTCACCCAATCTAAAGTTTCGTCAAGTTCTGTCCCCTTCGATGTGAATAATACAAAGTGAGGCTCTCGGCTGAAGCTGGGGAACATCTCTCAAAGATACATTGCAACTCCAGAAAATATTAGTCTCATATTGTGTGTGCCTGCGTGTGCAAGATAAAAAAACATGTAACAGTTTACATTTAAATATTTTTCGGATACTTAATTTTATTGCTTTTACAAATTCTTGGGCATTGTACAAAGCTTTTCTACTTTATCAGCCATGGTAATCACAAAAATATTTTAAAGCAGAAACATATCAGCCTACGATGTAAACAGGTGGAGTTATTAATTTGTGAAGTTTTAAAAACTGAGGCGTTAATGCGGAATTCAGTAAAAGGTTTTGTAACTACCGTCTTCGATATTTTTCCTATCGTAAGATAACTCATTCAGCTGAAATTTCAACCATTATCCTAAAACACTGTTCTATTAATTAGTGATATACAATATTTAGAAACATCGGTGAAATTTAAAAATCGAAAACTAATGAGTTCTGTTTCAAAGTGCCGCACACAGCTGTTATAGTTATTTCATTATTAAAAATTGAAATTATTGTTCCCTTAAATTGATAGAATTAATAATACATAAAAAATCTTGCGAATTTTATCAACTAGCTGTGATAATATTTTCAAGCCATTAAATTTCCTCGGAACTTTTGCATTTGTATTTTGTTCTGTGCAATATTTTGAAGAAATTTTAGTAAATATTTTCAGATTGACGTATACTCTTGGTCTTACTGAACACCTAAATCGTAAAACATGGTGTAAATTATCTAATTGATTTATAATGACTGTTTTCTCCAACTCAGTAATCGCTGTGAATGCGCAACCTAAATTTAGGGTTGAAATGTTTTCTTATATGGGAGACATAACTAGAAATGAACATTTATATTACCTACTTGTCCACTGTCTGTGATGTCATATGGTGGTGTGGGAATGTGCGTTACACGCTATGTAAACAAATTACCAAGTTCATTTGGTACTATAGATACTTACGAATTCTAAAAAGCCGTTGTTTTGGTGTTCTTACATTATGCAGTGAACTAATACATATAACATTGTCTTTGTGTTATGAAGACACTATCTGTAATAAGTAAATTTGGAGAAAAAGAAGTGGGAGAGATAAGAAGCAAGGATACTTTGTTCCATATATCTGTACTTGGAGAAGTTGGTTTAAATTTTTTTCTCATAAAGGGAGTACTGACAATAAGAGAAAAGAATTGAACTGCATATGTCTGTGGTCTGGGGTACGTATGAAGAAAATACTAAAACTCAACCTATGATTATCGTAAGAAAATTACGGGATACGTACCTAGAGATTGAATTTGGCTCAAAGAGCTTCGGAATGTAATAATGCAGTATATTCCTTCAGATATTTATTTCAAATATTCGCCACGATAGCAAGTTAAGACTGTGATTTTCGCTTCTAATATTTTCGTTCGTTTAATCTTCTCACCCCTTATTTGACTTATCTTAGCAAGAACCACTCTTTTCACTCTACCGAATAACATTTCAAAATAGGCAACAATACTAAGCTAAGAATACAAAGTATTAAAAACAAATGCCTTCCCGAAATTATAACAAACTTGAAATCAAAATAGTTGAGGCTGCATTTCCAATTCTAATGCAGTTAACTGAACCTGTATGATCAAGAAGACTTTAGTTTCTAATGGATACAACTCTCTGAATTACTTTAAATGTTAAAAAATTCCATATTTTTTACAACTGTAAACTGATTCACATGTATTTTTATGTTAATAGATGTGATGAGACCATTTAGTCACAATGACCTTAATGTGGGTTCGAGGCCCGCCTTGGACATGTATTTTTGTGTACTATGTATATGTGTAAAATATAAAAACAGTAAAGCAATGTAAAATTAAAAACGGCGAAAACAAGGAAAAATGAAATATATATGATTTATGAATATATATATTAAAAATTTAGAAAATAGACCTCATAAAATAGTTGATAACACTAGTCGATAAGGTTTTCTTCACAAGAAGTCTGGCTAGTGAATCTAGTGTATTTTGTCATACTGAATTCAGATATGTAGTCAGAATTTTTCTATCAGGCAAAGTTTTTGTGACAGCTAGTTTTTAAAATCGGATTTTAGCGTTTTCAATTTTATCCAAGCTGTGTACAACGAAATTATTTGTAATATTATGCTAAAGAACCATAAAACAAGGACGTGTAGGTTCATTCATGTTTGGACATGTACAGACCTGTTCATCTGGCGTTGTGATATGTCAGTATTGAGCTGACTTGAGTTTGTTCAGTAGTGAAATATTTCCTTCTTTTCTTTTCGGAAGTGTATTGTGTATGTAGTGTTTCAGTGCTGTATTTTTTCATCATGCCGAGAAAGTGTGTAAATCATGTTGCATATTACCAAGATAGTCGTCTCCCGAAAGCTACCAGAATAATCGAACATGAACGGAGCATTCGTTTAATGAAACCTGAGAAGTCTGGACTGGAAGAGCATTGTTTTGATAACGACCATAGAGCCAATTTTCGGGAGACGGCCATCTTGGCAATATGCAACAGTTACTGGGAGCGGAGAATTAAGGAGGCTTTGGCGATTTCCTCTGAAAGGAGCACGCTTAATCGTGATGTTGGATTTTAGTTCAGCTCCTCTTGGAAACCGGCCTTAAAAATGGAAATCCGTCGATTTAAGAAGCAAAGATGAATACACCTTGATAATCAAGTTAAGTAGTTACGTTTCTTTGACACAATTTTCTATACTCACGCCATCTCCTGACCTGGCATTTAATTTACGGAAAACAGCCTTTTGTTTAGTAATGCGAATTTTGATAGTGTTTTGTCTTTGTTTATATTTGTGTTATATCCAGTGTTTCATTTGTGGTTATTTATAAATATCCTGATGATGGGAGAGATGCACACTCCCGAAATGTCGATATCTAATCATCTTTTTTTTAGGATTTTTTTTAGAATATTATAAAAATTCAAATAAATATCACACAAAACTCCTGCCCGATGGGGCAAAAATAAAATTATAGTTGAATTCAGCACAAAAATACATCTGGAAAATGTTATTTTAATTCTTTTGAAAGAAAAAGGTTCATTTTTGTCGAGTAGTGTAATATTTCAATTGTTTCTGCTGAAGCTCAGCATATTACGTTGAATTGCTCGTCTTATTTCCTAGTCTGGAAAAATATATCTGAATTCAGTACATAAATATTGAGCCATTTTGTTTGATTTTTCCTTCATTTCATAGGTAAATTTTCTCTGAAGATTTAGGCGAGAAATTAATTTTCAAGTACATGCTGTAAAAACCACAGGAGAGATTTAAGAGCACCTGCAACAACGGCTACAAACTTGCTACTTATGCTCTGTGGGAAGTCTATACGGCTCGGGGATTACCAGGTATAACGTCTTCTTAGTAGCAATTCTGATTAAATTACCGTCTGCGGGATGCTTTTTAGCCAGAGCGGCATTTTGGGATGATATTTCATAAAATGAGTGATCGACAAAATAATCTTCCCTGATGTTTGTAGAAGCAAATAACGATATTTATTTTCCTGTCCTATAGTTTTCTTCTTCTTCTTCTTCTTCTTCTTCTTCTTCTTCTTCTTCTTCTTCTTCTTCTTCTTCTTCTTCTTCACTCCAAGGGTTAGGCAATGCTGCCTGTTCCGGCTTAAAACATGTCTGACCATCGTTTTCGTGGTCTTCCCGGATGTCTCTTTCCTCTAGGTTTATAGTTTATAACTCTTCTTGGGTTCCTATCTCTCGGCATTCTCTCAATATGCTCTCTCCATTCATTTCTATAATTTATTATTTATTATTTTTTCTTCTAAAGAACTTACTTCTAAATCTTCTCTTATTTTTTCATTTGGGATTTTATCTAAAAGAGAACATCCCTTTACTGCTCTTAAAAATCTCATTTCGGCAGCCTGTATCTTGCTTTTGTCTGCTTTTGTTAATGTCCATGTTTCAGAACCAAAAGGAAAAGCAGGCACAGCCATTACTTTATAAAATTTCATCCGTGTTTCTTTTCTGGTTTTAGCTTTTAGGCTTCTATTTATTATGCCGCATATTTGTTGAAACATTGGTAATTTATTTTTAAAATCATTTTCATATTTATAACTGACATATGTTCACAAATATATAAAACCCGTAACTTGCTCTAAGATAATATCATCAATTACTATTTTGGTTCTAACAGTGCCTTTACCTCGAAACGCCATTGTTTTTGTTTTATTTGTGGAAATTTTGAAATTATAATTCTTACATAACTTCTGTAAAATATATACTGCTCTTTGCAGCTCGTCTTCACCCATAATTTTAAAATTCCTAAATAAACCAATTTTGAAAAGGCTGCACAGTGTGCCACGCCCCCTATTAGCCATTTGTAACTTGCGTTCTCTCCTTGGTTGTAACCTTATTGAAACTGTATTTTAGAGCACACCCTTATTAGGAAAGAAAGTCCATGTTTCTTCTATTAATGTTAATCTGTGCATCTGATACTAATTCTTCCATACTTTGTTTAGTATGTTTTGAATAACTAGTGCTGTTTTCAAGATGGGAAGAAGGAATAGTTTTGGTGTAAGAAATCCGCATAGGAACCAGTATAAACAGTTTAAGTAATCCCGATTACATAATAAAAGAGTTACAACCCCTAAAATGGTAAAAGTGTAGTAACACATGACAATATGTTGACTTTGTCAAACCCAGCCTCAAACATTGGCGATGAATGTGAAGTGAAAATTGGTTCTTCAAGGGCAAAAATGGTTTCTTCATTGTGTAATGGCAGTGATAACAATTTAACTAAATAATTATATTAAATCAACAAGTTTTCAGTTAGTAGATATAGAAACTTTCTATAGTGATTATTAGTTAGATAATCACTCAGTTGCCAAAAGTATAATAAAGAATATACATTTGAAACACCCAGAACTATTGAAAGTGGTGCAGAAGTAAATGTAAGGTTTGCTTATTGCTTGAAGCATTGGCAAGGGAATTGAGGCAGGTAAGACATTGGCTGCTGTTCTCAATTTACCAGCCCTCCTGCCAAATTTAACAAAATAATTAATAATACCATAGACCAAGTGGCCGTGTAGTCTAGGAACAAGAGAAGTGAAACCGAAAGAGGAAGGATGCTGATGATGATAAAGAGCAGATTATGGATCTGGGTAAATTCTGAGGTGTACTACCAACATACCAAAACTTTAATGATGTTTCTCTGTTTTCTTTTCTTTATAAACTTTGGGTGCGCTCATCTATAAAACTACTGCAGCTACAAGTCTACATTTTCTTCTATAATTAAAGATATACTTAAACTGTTTTTAAAGGTACCTTTAGAAAGATATGTGAAAATTTGAATTAAAAAAAATCTTGAATATTTTAAAAGTAAATTCAAGACATTTAAAAATCACGTATCCTTCAGTAAAACTCCAAAATAAGGTATATTATGTTAATGATTTGTGAAGGTGTCGTCTTGCAATGAAAACGTCGCCATTTTAAGTATCAAAAACAGTCCTAACTCTCGTGACTGCCACTAGAGTTCTATGCACTGTACAGGACTACCATTTCTGTCACGAGTTCGAATCTCTATCAGGGTGAGTTACCTGGATAAGGTTTTTCCGGGGTTTTCCCTTATCCTTAAAGACGAATGTCGGGTAGCTCTAAGCTCCATGGACCCTGGACACATTTGAGCATCATTTCACCTATTCCATTCAACGTCCGATATGACTTAACGTTGGAGGACGTAAAATTCCCCCCCCCCCCCAAAAAAAAAAAAACCTGTCACGCATTCACAAAGCGTCCACGTATATTTTTTAAAAAAAGCATAAGTTCCTATCTTGTCTCAGCTCTGAAAAAATTAGGAGTTATAACTTGAACGCACCTCGTATTATTCAGCTCGAGTCCTATGTGACCAATTTATTACAGTTAACGCGAACGAGAATCCACTATAATTAACACGATAAGGTGTTAACGCGATTAACACATTAGATATAAAATACTTCCTGAAGAGGAGAAATGTAAAATAACCCTGGAAAGTGGTTATAGACGACATACGGAAGTCAGAATTTTGGCCAAGGTAACGAGGCGTAGGACTTTCAAAAGTCAAGTCGAAGTGGTTTCCAACAATGCCCCAAAACTCGAGTTCATGGACCCATAATGCCAAACATGTGCAACTGGACTTTCCTTCTGCTAATATTGGCGGAAATAGTTTTATTTTTTATAAAACCGATTATCAGAGTTAATATTTCCAAAAAAAAAAAAAAAAAATACATTGTCATTGCCAGTATGACATCGCTCGTGCTATTGCAACCTTAGAAACCTTCTTCTCATCGTACCTCATCTATAAAAGCGAATTAACACTTTCTAAATGTGATTTTGTTTAGCATTATATGTGGCGATACTTTTGTCCCATAAATTAAAAGTATAAGCAAGAAAGAACACTGGTTTTTAGGAGGAATAAATGAAAATATTGCAGTAATAGTGCACAAAGATACGAAATGAGGAAATCTCTACACATTCGACACATGGTTTATTTGCCTCATATTTTAGTCTACTCGCTGCTAAAGCTTAAATACATAGCTTTTAGTTTTATACCTTTGTATGAAATCACTCAGTTTAACTTACGTCTCATATTACTGTGTGTCTGGAAATTTATTCAAGTGTATTTGTTTTGAAAGCTCATATTACGCTTTGAATGTTTGTGTCTCCAATCGTGAACATTTTATGCTCAGAAATTTCTAGAAGTACTACGTTATACAGAGACAAGTCTAGAATTCTTGAAGAGATTTATGACGCGGTTGCGCAGACCTCGAAATATTCATTTGGTACCTGGCATGAGAATTTCAAGCACGTAATGCTCCTACAGCTAATCAATGAACGGTTTCTTGTGGGCAGGATTGAACGATAGGGCTAAAAACTGGCGAAGATTTCCAGAGATAAAGCACCAATGTCTTTTATAACATTGAATGGCATGAACTCGTACGTGTACATCGCCATGAATACTTAAGGCGCTGGTGATTTTATCTGATACACGGAAGAAGTTTTGGCACTGATGTTCAGATGCTCTCTTGGAATGGAACACCTCTTGCTGGATCAATCCTGAAGAAGACCGATTTGGCACAAGCGCCTCTATTTTCCACAACAGACCTATTGCTCTCGTGATACCAAATTTATAACAGACGGTCCATGCCAAATTCTGCAAGCTCCTTAATTCTCCAGGCGCCATGTTCTGCTGAAACCCGATAAGCAAGCAGTCTCGTAGTCATTTCTGAATACCTTGGTTATTGTCAAAGTTAGGAATAATAAATGTGCTGTACGAAATTAATCTGTGAATGATCATCTCTGGAGGAAGTGATAATTCGTGCAATACTCTATGACTACGTCCTATTTATTAATGTATATACATTTGTTTTTAGTATTTTTGGGCTGTTATATGATTCTACCGTCGCTGTAAATTACAAAAAATATCGCTTCTCAGTTTGAGTATTTTATCAAATAATATCGTAAAACGTTTGACTTAACCGAAAGAGACTATTGATCCAATTTATGATAAAATATTTCATGAATTATGAGCGACAGGATAGTCAGAATATCGTCGTGGTATACCTGCTAATCCTAAAAAAATGTTATGGGAAGAAGGTTAGGTTAACTCCCACAAATAGTGAAAGATTGACTTTTTAGTCATTCTCAAGTGGAGCGAGATAATTTATATGAGAGGACGAGACCTCGAATGATACGTATCCGTACTATTTCACAAATAAAACAAATTTAAATATTATATCGCAAAATTGGGCCATAGTATTTAACTTCTTTAAAAAATAACCTAAAATATATTTATTAAGGTAGCTCAGTTCGATTTATTGAGTATTGCCAACTGAGGAAAATGAAATCCAGGAATCACATTAATTTCGATTTTCTCTTGTTAATCTCAAATAATCATTTTTTTTTAACATTAGCATCATTTGGTGCATCACCGAACCGTGTTGAATTGTCCCTCATTTTGAATTTTCCTTGTTAATCGACTGTAATGTGTAATAAACTATTTTTCAGCGTTTTATAAGAATATAGATGGCAATACTGGTTAAACAAAAGAACCACCTAGGAATAAATGGCACAAGAAGAATCTTCTGTTTCAGATTCATTTGATCATTGTCATTATCACAAAGCACAATATCCATTGTCCTGCGCCGTGGCGTAGTCCTTTGGTTCCCTGCCGCGGAAGGTGCCCCGGGATCGATCACACCCAAAGAGGGTGCGGATTTTAAGTCCAGGGTATAGGACTGGTGCCTATTCAGCATCGTGTGGAAATTGAGGAGCTACGATAGGTAGCGAACCCTGATATAGAAAGCTAACTTTCCGGCTGGTGACATCTCCTCGTATCGGTTGGATGATTGCCTACCTCTACCTTCTGTTTGTGGGCGTGAGGCCGGCAGTCGGGTTGGCAGGCCTTGGCCCAGTAGGCGCTGTTGTGCCATGGGTTAACTACCAACAATATCCATTACTTGGTCCAAATCCTTTTTCATTTTCCAAATTATATTTACGTTGTAGCATTTTCACTTCCAAGGAATCTCCCCACGATAAGGAATAGCTCTCCTTACTGCTATCAGATCAGTACTAAATTAATGTTTATTAATAAATTAAAGAATAGCCTGTAAATCCCTTGAGGGCAAAGACCTCCTGTTGTGCAGCGAATAGCAATTGAGAAGCTCATTAGGGTTGCAGCTCCACGAGCCTTGTGCAGTTGCTGCGCTCCAGTAACGGCGTGCTTTCATGTTCTTAGCACTTTCCTTGTTTACTTCACACACTTAACACATACACCATTGTTCTACATATTTAGCTATGATACACACTTTTAGTTTATAGCACAGTGATAGCTAGTTCTTCCAGTGTCCTCCTTGGGGACACTGTAGCTCTGTTCTTAGCTTACGTTTACCACTGTGTCCCTGCAATCTTTTTGGAACTCTGTGCCCATCTCATCTTTGGTCTCCCTGCCGTTCGACGTCCTGTTCTAGAGTCCCATTTTGTCATTGGTTGCTTACATCGGTGGTAGTGCATTCTGGTGACATGGTCTCACAATCTAAATTGTAAAACTGTAATAAACATATTGTCGAAATATAAACATATTATTGAAATAGGAAAATAAAGTATGCACGTTCCATTATTGACATTGCTGACAAATAATCCTGTCAATAATTAAATAACATCAACGATCTGAAGAAAATACTAAAAAATAAGCATTGGGAATAAATAGTGACACACGTACCAAGCCGGGTATTTTTTAATAACCATCTTTTCGGAACTTAACTAACGCTTTTTTTCTGACTAACACAACACTTAGCGACGGCTTACTGACAATGTAACAGTAGCTCGAATATTTATCATTCGTTAATTACAAGTAATAACTTGAAAACGACAGCTCGGTTACAATTGCACCCAGATTAGTATATGGAAGGTTAATTGCCTGGTAAGAAGCCCTCATGTTCATTGTAGAGGTAACCTACATCCCAATTAAAATAGCCCTTGTTTGCTGTTAACGTCGTTTCAACGTGCGGTCGGCAACTCATTAACGTAGGAAGTAAGAACTTTTCGGAGTCGAAGCGAGTGATTATTTCAAACTCCTGCGGCTTAACTACTTCCCATATATTCATCTCGCGGATCAGACTTCCAGAAAGTTACGTAATCTCTTTTCCATGAAACTTTTTCACTTAAGGTTAATGAGCCCTGTAGGAAGCACAAATTTATCAAGCTTTGTTACGAAACTAGAGCATTAATTTCGATCGTCTCAATTGGTTTAAGCCGTATACTTAATTCTTTCCTCTTTCTCTCCCTCTCCCTGCCTTCTTTCGCTTGCAAATGTTTAATCTTCCTCTTTATATCGCCAATCTGGAGAAAACGGTGAGCGAAATGTGTGAATTGAGTGCTAAAATTTAGTCACCCCAAATGTGTCTTCTCATGATTGGAGTATCTCAAATTAAAGATTACGTAGGAGCTCATATCCTGCTACACATTACATACTCCTGTATGATTATTGAAATATAGATAACTTAGATATAAATAATACGAGGCATGCTTTTTAAGTCAGTACCGTTTTAGAATTAAAAAAAGACGTGCATAGATATCGCAATTTTATTTTTACATGAAAGCCTGTACCTTAATCTACTTTTCTACATAATTTCCGTGAATATTGAGGCACTTGTCATAACGTGGCACCCTCCTCATAAAATTCTGCCGCCTGACGTGTTAATCACTGTATCACTGTTTTGACTTCGTTATTTTGAATACGCGGACCGCCCAGATGTTTCTTTAAGTGCAGGAACAAATGGTAGTCGCTGGGCGCCAGATCAGGGCTGTATGGAGGATGATTTACAGTTTCCCATTGAAAAGATTTGATGAGATCATTGGTCCGATTAGCCACATGTGGACGGGCATTGCCATGCAGCAAAACGATACCCTTACTCAACTTGCCACGTATTTTGTTCTGGATTGCACGGCGCAGATTGTTCAATATCTCACAATAAGACGCTGCATTGATTGTCTCATTACGAGGCAGAAACTCCACTAGTAATGCTCCTTTTCTGTCCCAAAAAACTGTGCACATGATTTTCCGGGCAGAAATTGTTTGCTTAAACTTCACTTTTGTGGGTGATGATGAATGTCGCCATTCCATGGATTGTTCTTTCGATTCTGGTGTGACGTAGGCCACCCATGTTTCGTCACCAGTAACAATTTGGTCTAAAAAATCTTCACCTTCATTGTGGTACCGCCCAAGGAAAGTCAATGCACTGCCTAAACGTTGGGTTTTGTGCAAATCCGTCAACATTTTCGGAACCCAAAGTGAACACAATTTCAGGTACTTCAAGCTCTCGGTCACAATACGATACAAAACACTACGAGAATATTGAGGAAAATAGTCGCACAATGATGAAATTGTAAAGCGTCTACTTTCTCTCACCTTTTAGTCCACTTTCTGCACCAAATCTTCAGTAACGACCGAAGGACGCCCACTCCGTCATCATGCACATTTGTGCTGCCATCTTTAAATGCTGTCACCCATTTCCTTCCTATTCCATCACTCATGTTTTGTCCGTAAACTTCAAAGATCTCACGATGAATATCGATCGGTTTTACGCCTTTAGCACTAAGAAATCGTATAACAGCCTGTACTTCACAATCGGTGGGACTCACGATTGTCGGAGGCATCTTAAACACTCAGTAACCAACGTATACAATGAAGAATCAGACTGTAATGGCGTCAGTGCGTAGACAAGAGATGTAGGTAACCAGCGCGCATGCGCGGAACGCCGACCGTATCGCTGCGGCGGCGGAATCGCAAAACGATACTGACTTAAACAACATGCCTCGTATTATAATAGTAATACGTAATAATAGTATTATAACTAACTTTGGCCACGCCGTGGCTCAGTGGTCGGACCGCTTGGCTCTCACCAAGGCGGCCCGGGTTCGATCCCAGGCGACCGCAAAGTGAGATTTGTGGTGGACAACACGGCGCTGGGACGCGTTATCTCCGGTACCTCCGGTTTCCCCCGCCATCTCATTCCACCGGTGCTCTATGTTCATCTCATGTATCATCAGTGTCATCGCCTGCGGTGCCGTATGTAGTAAAAGCGGGCGTTAAACACTACACACATTATAACTAACTTTCGGTATGTCACACCTTCACCACAACTCTTCGATAAGAATAGAGTATTTGCAACAGCGCAGAACTCTTCCTCGTAATAAATCAAACAGAGATCTTGAACAGAAAGTTCAGAAAAACATTAACAGAAATTACCTTATTGCATATTTCGTTGTAGGTACAGTGTGAATAAGAGTATAGCAAGCTTTAAATGACAGTCAAGTGTTTTAAGAGCTGATCCTTACGAGATGGTTTTTAAATTTAGATCTCCTTGCTAGAGCAAGTGATAGCAAATGCCCTATCTGGTACAGTACAAGTATTTGAAAATTCGAACTTTTACGGTTTGCCGTTTATACAAAATTCGCCCAGAATGACAGGACTTCAGAGATTATTCACAGAAAATTTAAGATACGCATTCAATTAGTCAAATCTAAATCATATAGTATTTTAATCAAAATTATTAGAGAAAATAGATTTGTTCGAAAAATGTTTCATGTGATAAGACGATTTTCTTTAAATCTTCATGGCGCATCGTTAAATACGAAGTTTTGTATTTAACCAATTTTTCGTGTTTAGTGTCGTTCACACACACACACACACACACACACACACACACACACACACACACACAGAGAGAGAGAGAGAGAGAGAGAGAGAGAGAGAGAGAGAGAGAGAGAGAGAGAGAGCCCGCCTCGATAGCGTAGAGGTAGCGTGTCTATCTCACGTTTAAGAGGTCCCGAGCTCAAATCTCGGTCAGGGTGAGTTACTTGGATAACTTTTTCCGGGGTTTTCCCTTACCCTGAAAGACAAATGTCGGATAAGTCTAAGCTCCATGGACCCCAGGCTCATTTGAGTACCATTTCACCCATTCCATTCATCGTCCGATATGACAACGTTGGAGGACGTAAATTACAACAAAAATGCACACACAAACGTTTTTCCAAAACTGCCTTTTGGGGACATTCAAGGAATCTCAAAACATGTATTTCTGGTGAATTTTCGGTGTCGTATTTTTGGGTGGAATGAAGATGTACTTTCTTGGCCTGCTATGTACCTTGTAGGAAATTACGATTTTACAAGCGATGGTTTTTGACTGGGCCACAAAAGTTTGTAGACGTGAACCGCTTACATTGCAGTAAAGTCTGTTTTGTTAACGCGTGTGCAGGTCGGACGCTTCTTTGACGAACCTTTATAATCGTTTTACAACACAGATCCTCCTTCTCCCAGTCCTTTTCTGCAAGGTTGCCACCTTTCTCAATACGTCATGGCTATCGTACGAGGTTTCATCTAAATAATCTTATGTCCATTACTGCGAAACTTCCTTAGTTTTGACAAATATATCGCCAAACTACAATTCTACTGGATTCCATAATAACCCTTATTTTATTCAAAGCCCGGTATTTGAAACCCAGGTCCTTTAGGAGACCGCGCAAAGTGCAGGGCCCATAAGGAAAATCACAAATTTCTTGCAAATTTGCAACCAATTCATCTAAGGTGGTCGATCTCCCTTTTGCATAGAATCTATAAATTTTTCGGCGAATCAAATCGCGTGTGAAATTATCGAAACGTTAGAGAAGCGTTTCCTTTTCTTTTCACACTTGATCGGCGTCTTGGTATTCTTTTCGTCACAATATTTCTTACTGTATTTCTGTGAATACCCAAAATTTATCATCAGGTTCATTGCATGACGCCTTACCAAGATTATTTTTCAGCATATATTCATTTGTGTTCAAAACAAGCGCTTGAATTTTCTTAGAAAGAGTTTCCGTTATAACTTTGTTTTTTGAGGCTTCTCCAGTAACTTAACTGGGCCCAGCAACACTTTCCAATTCATTCATACTATTGTCTTCACTTTGATTATGTCCACTTGACTGAAAGTTATCTACTACTTCATTTGCATTCACCACTGCATTTCCCTCCTACGGTCTCCACATTGTGACACACAACGAATTTCTGCACGTAATGAAACAGATGAACTGGAAGTTGGAACTTTGGCAACTGAGACTCTACGTGGAGTAAACATACGACTGTCATTTCCAGAAAATCAGGGTTGCTATTGATCCTCAACGACAGTGTTCCATTTCTGAAGTGTGGAGATAGATTTATGACGTCCATCAGTGGGCGGTAGGGTCCGTTTCCTTTGAGACGCAACTGCACACTCGTTGACTAGACAGACTTTAACTTCCGACATTCCGTTAGCTCACTTCTGTTCTTACCACAAAGTCTAGAGTTTGTTCATTCTTTGCTCGAGCTTATCTACAATATTTGTTGTATGTATGGCCGCGCCGTGGCTCAGTGGTTAGACTGCTTGGCTCTCACCAAGGCGGCCAGGGTTCGATCCCAGGCGACCGCAAAGTGAGATTTGTGTGGACAACACGGCGCTGGGGTGGGTTTTCTCCGGGACCTCAGGTTTCCCCCGCCATCTCATTCCACCGGTGCTCATTGTTCGTCTCATGTATCCTGCGGTGCCGTGTGTAGTAAAAGCGGGCGTTAAACACTACACATTTCATTTTGTTGTATGTATACTACTTTGAGTATGTTCTATTCTTGTTGCTGTTCTTATTATTAGTCCACTGAAATGCCCACCGAAGAAACTCACAATTAAAGAATAGCATGTACTATACATGATTATAAACTAAGCAGTGTAGAGAGACATGTAAGCTAATACAGATCCTTTCGGGTGTCCAGTTAATCAGTTTAACAACAGAGTAGCTAAACCTAAGAAACGAAAAAGGTGTTTCGTAACGATTGACTTATTTGGCGAAATTACTGCATTATTTGAATGTTCTTCAAAGAAGCCACATGTTACACAGCAGACGGGTGTTTTCATGCAACTGTTATACTTTTAACATTGAAACCCTACAGAGCACATTATTGTTCATGATTTACAACTGGTCATGATGAATGCCAGGAATTTGCAGTGCACTCGTGATGCATGTTCTATTACTCATGTATGTAACGTGTACATACATGACATATAACGTGGGAGTTAGAGTGGAAAAGCCGCCCGTTAATAGACAAGCGTGGAGCTCGCTTGGGCCATAAACCCACTGCTTTGTATTGGATGCTACATCCATTGTTTGTGATAAGTTAATTCACTCTTGAAACGATCTAGAAATTACTAAGACGGCGTCCTTGCTTTTACATAGCGTTTGATGCATTATTTTATGGTGCATCAATTTTGATAACGTTTGATATTATATGCTTTGTTGTTGAATTTACGATGCCACTCCCCAATTCGAAAGTCTTCAGTTGCTTCAGTGATATAGCGATGACATCTTTGTGCACGGCATGCGTGAGTATGATAATTAATAAAACTGTTTTATTTATTTTAATATAAGTATTTTAAATTAAACAGATTATTTAAGTTATTTTAGAATTTGTAGATTAAATTATTAGAAGGGATAACACCAGTTTAGTTAACTGATTGTTATCTATTTTGTTTGAAGATGGTTGCCAACTGTAGAATTACAGAAATTATTTCTATAATATTATATTGGATGATTAATAATAAATGAATTCCTGTATTTCCTTAAGCGGAACATAGAGCCGCCTGAACCGCGGAACCTCGAGGTTGCCCGTAGGCAACAGACTGAAGATCCGAGGTTTCCTGATCGGAGAGATTCCGGGATGAGGGATTAGCCCAACGCCGGAAGTGAAAGTACGAGAGAGATGAAGTGATAGGAAAGATGAGGATGAAGCAATTGGTGGAATGCTGGCGGGGGAAGTCGGGCGCCTCAGCGCCATGTTCTCCACCGCAAATCTCACTTTGCTGTTGCATGGGATCAAACCTGGGCCGCCTTGGTGAG
Source organism: Mantis religiosa (assembly GCA_030765055.1). Classification (NCBI taxonomy): domain Eukaryota; kingdom Metazoa; phylum Arthropoda; class Insecta; order Mantodea; family Mantidae; genus Mantis; species Mantis religiosa. The sequence goes on from CM060952.1 coordinate 168,293,624, forward strand.
AGCCAAGTGGTCTAACCACTCAGCCATGGCACTGCCTGATTAATAATAAACATGATAATAATCATGTTCATGATGTTAATTAGAAGCTCAGATGTTACTGTCAGCTGCATAGTTTCTAATCGCGATGTTCCCTTGCTGCTAAACCTTTGTAGCTCAAAAGCGTCCCTGAACCCTAATTCTGCAAAAAACACAGCACCATACACTATGTAAAAGAATATTAAAGACATGAGAGAACACAAGCAAACTGATCTGCAGGATCTTTCTTAAGCCTGCCGATATATCGCTATCCTACCAACGACCCAGTTCTAAATCTCTACTTATATGTAACTGAAACGCAATTACTATGCTGTGCCATACTCGATTCTAAAAAGTTTATTTTATTCTTAATCAGGGGCGTGGCATTAATGTTGCCGCTGTTGCCGCCGGCAACAGCTAATAAATTGAAGAAAATGTATACAAATTTTACATTATTTTTGTTCAAAGAATAACGGAAAGTTCAAGCGTTTCGCTTTCAGATTTCAATTGCGTTAATTTGTTACGGAAACACAGAGACCTATCGGTGATAGATCCTCCGAGAACGGTCGTCTAGCATCCTCCAGTTCTAAATGGCCCGTTATTTTGCTAGTGGTGCTCACCTGCAAACTCAGAGCATACAGATTCTTGTGGGATGTCAATCTTGAGAGACAACGTAGGCGTTACTTATTTTGTTTGTAGCACAATTGTTACCAGTGCAGTGAAACGGCAAACCCTGCGTTTTAGTGCTAATTCTTCGCGTGTAACAGTAATGTGGTGAACGATTTAATGTTAAAAGTACAATAAGAAGAATGGCATCGCAATTTGCGGGTAAAAGTGACTGTGTGATGGAAACCTTTTAAATCGGTCTTTGTGTTCGCGATCTTTGGTGAAAAATGTCATAATTTCAACAGGAAGGCCAACTCCGGATCTTAATACTTCAAAAATTAAATCACATGATCACACATGTCCACCTCAGTGGCGTGTCTGCTTCACGTTTAGGAGGTCCCGAGTTCTAATCTCGGTCAGGGTGAGTTAACTGGATAAGGTTCTTTCCGGGTTTTTTCCTTATCCATAAAGACGAATGTCGGGTAGCTCCCTGGACATATTTGAGCATCATTTCACCCATTCACAGTCCGATATGACTTAACGTTGGAGGACGTAAAATTACAACAAAAAAAACAAAAAAAAAAAAAAAACACGATCACACAATTAATTTTGATCATTCCTGCCACTAGTGCATCAGCAGAACGATATTTTTCAGCAGTCCGCAGAATACACACTTATCTAAGAAACACTCAAACTCAAAATAGACATCTCTGTACTTGTTATCAGTGGAAAAGGAGTTGTTTAATAAACTTAAAAAGCAACAGCAAACAGCGTTTGAAAACTGTCATTGATGATTTTTTGGAGAAAAAAAAATCTGCGCATTGAACTGAATTACAAATAGACACTGTAAATTGGAGAAATTTTAAATACATTTAAAATAAGCCATCGCTATAATTTTTACTTATATATCTGTGTTTTATGTTATGAAACACCTACAAAATATTAACCTAGAAACACTCGGAATTCACGACTGCCACTCCCCAGATTATGTCTGAAACAGCCAGCAAAACTTAAGAACTACCCACGTCACGCCCCTGCTTTTAATTTTCAGAACTTTTACCTACGCGAGTCTTTGCATGACCTGAACCATGACTACATTCCAGGAACTTTTAAGTTAATGACGTCACTGCAAGGCCGTTACTAATGATTTTCCTTAACGTTACTCGTTAAAACATTTTCACCGGACAAATATTTTAACTCAGGTTTATTACTTCATACTTAAATTGATGTACAAAATATACTGCCATTTCTTCATTTAGTTATTTTTATCTTGTCAATTACGATACTAACGTTCTTTTAATCATATTAAACAGAGCAAGTTAGCGCAAAAAAGGCTTTGTATTATAATTTAAAAATTTAGTCTGATTCCGAAATGTAGCATAAACACAAAAATGGTAGAAAGATTTCAAATCTTGTTGGAGCAATAAATTACAAGCATACACGCTTTCAAGGCTTCGGTTTTTTTATATAACTGGAAAGCATCTTTAAAGGCCAGACTAAAATTTGTTTTATCGTTATGGAGTCCATTTAAGCTACCACTAATTGTCTCCTTTATCAACTGCTTAATATGTCACGTACACTTTCTGAATATCTTTCGTCTTTTTTATATGTTAATTCTTCTCTTTCTCCAAAGGTTGTACAAATAAACCATTGCGGAAGACGCGAAGCTGGGCAGATGGTGGCTCAAAGCAACGACCCGCTCTCTAATTAACCTCGCGGAAGTATTCTCCATTGTCGTCCAGTTTTATTTTCTTGAGCTTGAGGCGGGTATTAATTTTCTCGTTAACCTAACGTCAGCCCCAAGTGGTTTATTTTCACAGCGGGTTGCTGGTTGCGCTGTTTCTTGTTTAAGTCGTTCAAACTTTAAATTACTCCCAGTTTTGTGAAAAAATGACTCATCCTTCGCTTGCAAGGGAATGTATTACATCTTTAATTAGCTGGCCTGGAAATATTTGCCTCGTCAACATTGCAAAACACTTTTTATCGGCTCAGTTGCTGAAAGGTTTCAATTGAAATGCTTATTCACAAAGTGAAAAGAAAAATCCTTTAAGTTTACATCGAAAATGTCAATAAATTTGTTTCTAGATCTAAGTGCCTCTGCATCAAGAATATCTAGATGGGGTATCCTCTCCTCTCTTATCATTGGCAGACGTTAGAAAAGGGTCCTGATTAATAGTCCGAAGTAAAATAAAAGCAGCAAAAATAAGATTTTTAAGAAGAGTAAAAGGCTGCAATAGACATTAAAGACATTAGAAAGGAACAAAGCAGATGTGAAATAGAGTTAAATAAAAGGACATATTAAACGGAGGCTAGTTGAATCCCCAGAAAATGGGGATGGACCGAAACGTACAACCTAGAGGACAATTTAAAAGATCTCCAAAGAAAAGATGGCAGAGCATTTGAAAAGCAAAAAGATAGTGCGGTATTCTGTAAAGAAGAAGGTTTCACTACTCCTGCTGCCATCGCGTGTACCAGTTTTCTCAATTCAGTTTCTCTGCTGGCTTTCCAATTTTAACCACCCTCGTAAAGCTCTTCCTTCAAGCGCTGATATCCATCTCGTAGACAGCTCCTTCGTTCATCCTTTCTAGAATAACTCGCTGGCACAATGCACCTTGTAGATTGGAAAAGTGTCGGCTGTAATTGATGTTTTTACTTTGCTTCTGTGCTGATGGCTTATGAAACTTCCTGAGTCTTATGATTATGGAAGCTGACTACTTTTACTTACAGTAAGTAGGTGAAGTATTGTATTCCACCCAAAATTTGGATCTCAAGGTTACATAGGAAAAATATTTTCACGTCCCTAAACCTAGAAAAAATGTGTGTGTGTGTGTGTGTGTGTGTGTGTGTGTGTGTGTGTGTGTGTGTGTGTGTGTGTGTGTGTGTGCAACTAAAGAAAAATTGAGTAGAAAAAAACTTCCAAAAATACGACAAACATTTTCAAGAAAATCCTCCAGCCCAACTACCATTTATGCGGAACATTTTTTAAAAATGTAATTGTTTTCAAAAATGACTAACGATTGTTATTAAAATATTGTAATTTTGTGGATTAGTGAAATTAAAAGTCCAGGTTACAAGCACCATGCTCTTTATTTCCGTAGAAATCAATCTGACAGTCCAGAATTATGTCACATACACAATACAACTCGCAAGGTCACAGCTCACACAGCTGTTCAACCGCACACGTCCAATTACCTACTGACTCACTCTGTTGCGGGCGGGCTCCCTTTTTATAGATTACTCACTGTCCGGAATGATAGTGAATAATGAAGACGGCGCTAGAAGAAAGATGAACTCTCTAGAAATCCCTCTCCTTCTCCCCCCACCGTTTCGGCGAGCTTTTATCTCCGCACTGCACTGTCCGTCTCTTTGAATGCCTCACTACGCCGCCTCGTCGCAACAATGCATTCGCGACAATATCATATTTAGTATATTTTCCTTGCAAATGAAATGTATATTTTGAATTTTCTCTGAGTAGCCTCTGAAGTGTTATTCATTACTTTTGCGTAAATGGTTAACTGTGTCAGATTGGTAAAATCATAACATGCAAAAAAAAATCCATATCTCGGTAAAGCACATAATTTGTCAAATATAATTTAGTTTTGTGGAGTGAACCATTTCCGCGATATTCCTTGCTATTTTTTCGAGGTTTCCAATATCTAGACCTTCTTCAAATTAGAAGGCATTATTCTCTTCGTATTGCAAATAAACAGAATTTATAGCAGTCACATATCAGTCAGCTTTATCGCTTAAAACTTACTGTATTCCATGTTCCTTACAATCATAACATTAGCAATAACATAATGTTTATGTTGGTTAAAGTGAAGTAGATAGAGCAGTAAGCATTTTAAGATAATTTGTAAAAGAGTAGAGAAGTCAGTAATGCGAATGTAACACATTAGACTTTTAAGAGCAGTTTAAGAATAGTTGGATAAATTCATGTAATACCTATCAGATTTGTTCATCACCTTGGTATGTTACTGAAACCACCTATATAGGGGCCAAGGAAGCTGTAAGACGTACCTTTTACGATGCTTATATCTTCTTTGCCGCCTGTCTAGGTGGAAAGAGAGATATATCGTTCTCCAAACATTTCATATCCATAATTCACTGGAGTTTCCTATATTTTAACAATTAGCTATCTGCCTGGCTATGGGCAGCATAATTTTAAAAGTTCGATTAGATATTAACATTTATTCAGAACCAAACGCTTAAAATTTGCAAGAGAAGTTCACCGTCTCTGTTTATATCAAAAAGTGCATTAGTGTATTTTTTTTTATTCGAAATCACTTATGGTTTTTCATTAAAGCTTAGTATGCCCGCTTCGGTAGCGTGGTGGTAGTGTGTCTGCCTCACGTTCAAAAGGTCCCAAGTTCGAATCTCGGTCAGGGCGAGTTACCTGAATAAGTTTTTTCCGGGGTTTTCCCTTATACTGAAATACGAATGTCGGGTAACTTTAAGTTCTATGGACCCTGGGCTCATTCGAGCATCATTTCAACCGTTCCATTCATCGTTCGATATGACTTAACGTTGGAGGACATAAATTACAACAACAAAAAAATGGTTTTGATACATTAAACATTCACATTTCTGTGAATAACTTATCCTCCTCATAGTGTTTGAAAGTTGTTTAATTTTGTATTATTGGGAAATCATTAGAAGGGGACAGGAATTTTCTGTTGGAGAAAAGTACGTACACCTGATTATAAGTAGATATGTGTTGGATTTGTTCGCATCTTCAGCCATTTTGGAAATATGTAATTTTGCTTCTTAATGCTCTCCTAACTGTGTCATCTGGACATTATTGAAAGCTAGTTATTCTCCTTTTTCCCTTCCTTTACAAAAACTGATTACTGCGGTTGAGCACTTAAGTATTACTTTCAAAGGTTTTATAAAACTAAGAGCTTTGTGTTGGTTTCAAATCATTCCTTTACCAAAAATGATGTTACATTCACATAGATTCTCTATTCATTGAAACTGTTGTTATAAACTTCCGTTGCTTCAACTTCATGGATCAACGTTCCTAGAAATGATATTACATTTTTCCTTGGAGATGCAATTTTTTTATTTATTTATTCTTTTTAATTTTTAATTTTTTGTATTTTACGTCTTCCAACGTTGTCATATCGGACGATGAATGGAATGGGTGAAATGCTGCTCAAATGAGTCCAGGGTCCATTGAGGTTAGTTACCCGACATTCGTATTTCAGTATAAGGGAAAACCCTGGAAAAAACCTTATCCAAGTAACTCACCCTGACCGAAATTCGAACGTGAAGCAGACAAGCTACCGAGGTGGGCTTGGAGGTGCAATGTTCGAGGTGCATAACAAAGTATATCGCTTGAATCTTCTAAATTGCTTTTGTAAAACTGGTAAACCGTAAGAAATAAACGAAATCTTATTGCATAAAAATGTCCTAGATAAAACATAAAATGTATGTGAAATATTTTTGTAAATATATCCATTTTGGAGATATTCCTCGATATTGGTTTGAACTTGAATACACTTAGTCTTCCCTCATGGTATGTCGTTATTGCATGGAATTTCAATGTCGCTACATTCTTTAAAACCAGGCAATTGTTATACTGTATAAGTGCAATAGATTGGTAAATATAAAGTGAAAGTTTATCTGCAGTTGCAAGAGATAGGATAGGATAGGGTGGAATCGAATCGTATGGAGGGGATTCGGCACTATGACCAGTCTTCATCTATTGTACCTATGGCCCAAGTGGGGTATCGTCGGAAGGAAAGATGAGGCGAGAGGAGACAAAGGGTAGCCGGACCAAGAAGACGACAGTGCAGAGTGCACGATTTCTAACACTTTACCAATTGGAAACTCCCCGGCAGGCTAGTACAGCTGACATCCCACCTACCATGGTCCTGAAGCGTCCACTTGCCGGGCTCGGAGACCGTACTGACGGAGATGTTTAACAGAGCACATCCTGCCATGCAGCGCCGAAACTCCCACCGACACTTCTAGCCTGATAGTGTGAAATGATAATGGAGGCGAAACGGAGGGACAGAAAATTAGGGGGATGTAATTAACTTACCCAACATTCTCCTAACGACCGGGAGAACCCCGAAAAAAACCATGGGTGAGGTAGGCTAGCCACGGAAATCGAACCCGGAGCTCCCGATTGCGGGTCACCATCTGGTATATCCTGCTCGGTTAGCAAGGGATATCTATAATAGGTTATTTGTAAGAATAGTTTCTAGAAGAAAGTACTAAACCTTATGCAAATACGAGGCCTGTTCAATAAAGAATAATCACACATTTTTTGACAACGTAGCTTTACTCATCCTCATAATTTTGGTGATGCTTCTCAAAATAGTCTCCCCGAAATGCGATGCACATGTCCCAGTGTTTCCGCCAGTCTTCAAAGACATGCTGGAAACAATTTTTTGAGAGATCCTTCAAAATCTCCTCCGCAGCCTTCACCACTCCTTCTGATGATGGATCATGTCTCCCACGAAGGCGTTTAAGTTAAGGAATAGAAAAAAGTCACATGAGGCTAAAGCCGGACTATAGGGAGGGTGAGGGATGCACTTCACGTTGATTTTTGCAAGATATTCAGCAACATTGGCAATATGCGGTCGCGCATTATCGTGGTGCAGCATTCAGCCTGCTTTACGGAAATGTGGTCTTTTGCGCCTGATATGGACTTGCAATATTTTCAGTACATCCCTGTTGTATTGTCCAGTTACTGATGTGTGTACAAGTACAACATGCTGATAAACCATTCCATGAATATCAAAGTTTGTGATGACCATAAATTTCCCAGCAAAAGCACCAACGTTTGCTTTTTGGGGGGTTGGTGATGGAGATTTCCGCACTGAGCTTTACTGCTTGCTCTCAGGATCAAAATAATGTAGCCAAGTTCCATCAGCAGTGATTACGTTTGAAAGAAACTCCGGATCTTCCTCTAGCATCAACTTTAACTACATGCAGACCTGCATGCGAATGTCCTTTTGTTCGGGAATCAACAGTCTTGGAACCCATTGCGCACAAACACGTCTCATGTGTAATGTTTCTGTCACCAATGTGTGGGTGGCACCCAATGAAATATTCAGTAATTCAGAAAGAGATCTTAAGGTAATTCGTCGATCCTCTCTCACAATGGCAGCAGCAGTGTTGATGTTTTCTTCCGTACGAGCAGTAACTGGAGCACCGGGTCCACCTTGCTTTGAAATTGGTTGTCTCCCCTCTTTAAACATTTTTAACCACCTTCGAGCTGTGCTGTAGGGAAGAACAGACTCTCCATAGGCCTCCTGTAACATTGTATAGGCCTTAACTGAAGATTTGTTGAGGCGAAAGCAGAATTTCTGAGCCGCATATTGTTCCTCGCGTATTACCTCCATTGCAGCGGTAGGCGATGCTGACCATGTCTGAACTTGCCTGGTCCTCACAGGCGGGATCCAGGAGTACCAACAATGAAACTACTACGGCGTGTTTGTTTCGCATTAAGCTAAGAGAATATAATAAGGTTGAATTTTAGTGCAAAAAATTATGACCGTAAAAAATTATGATCATTCTTTATTGAACTTCCCTCGTATAAAACAAAAACTTTTTTCAGTTGTCCTTTTCGGGTGGATATTTATACCAAATTTGAAATATATCTGATCTTCAATTACTTTTCATCTCCGGGTGTGCAGCTATTCACGAAATGATGCACACATATAGAACAAGTATAGACAAAGAAATCTTATTAGTGATACGCATTAGCGACGCCTTGCTGCCCTGGAGGGGTTCTGTGGTAAAGAAGAAAAAAGAAAGTTCTAATGTATAGATACTGCGTCAGCAATTCTAGGCAAGCACAGTCGTACAGCAGCATTTCGGTCCTCGGTTTCCAATAATTGCTATTATTTCTCTTCTTTTTTTATTATTATTGAATTTTCTACCGGTTTCCTATTTTCTCAGCCGCTGTTGCAGCTCTCGTTTCATTCATTATTCGAAAAAAGTAAAAAGCACAGCATCCAATTTAAAAAGCCGTTGCGCGTTACAGTGAACAAGCTAGCACAGGAATTTTTAAATGATTTTGGATCCGAATATTTTACTTCCGTTACTACGGAGTAGTGGAAGTATTGAATTGCGCTCTAGAACTCGAAACCGAGACTTCACCGGAAATGCATGTTTTGAGACACCCTAAGTCCACAGAAAGCATTCTTACAAAAGGGTTCAGAGTTTGTGTTTGCGTGCATCCTTGTTAGTCAAAAACAAAAATCCTGTTAAATTCCAAACTGGGCATTTAAGCTGAGCCTTCCAAGGATGCAACATAAGATTTTAAAGTAAATCCCTAACGTTTAAATGGAACTTTTTTTCGAACAGTTTGATTTTTCTCAAAATCACCTTAACGGTTTTGACTAAAATATTTGCAAAGCTTGATGAATTAAATACAACATTGTTGTGGACCAGGATTGTAAGGGGGGTGAAAGACTTGCAAACCTAATCTGCAACTGGGGGTGTAGCTACTGAAAGGGTAGAGCGAAAGAAACATCTAAGTCAAACTGAGCTGAATAACTGTATTTCAAAGAAGCCTAGTATTTCTACAGGGCACTCCCTGTATCTGGAAGAGATCAGGAGCGCTTTGGTAACATTTAAATGCATAATAACATAATGCAACTTTACCTTTGGCGATGGGTTGTTTGTATATCTTGAACCTTGTGACTGTCAAAAGGTGTGCGATCTGGTACGCCCTGCTGGCTATCTACTCGTGGTAGCACTTTGAAATAAACTCTTGTTGATTCTTACAGAGACCGGCAGCAAGTCCCCTCTGAAATCTCTGTGAAGTCTCTCCCCCGGGGGCTAACTCAACCAAGCTTAAATAGGGGTTCTACCAAAAAGTCAACTCAGCGATTCCCACGCTAACTGTTAATTTGCACCATATTGTGCAATCATTATTTACATCATTGAGAACATGTTTAAACCTGTTACTGACCAACTAAGCATTATTTCCCTTGATCAGCAGGATGTGTGATTCATTGTTTAAAACATGGAGAACAAGTTGAGACCTGTCGCAGGCCACCTGTGAATTATTTCCCTTAAGCCAGCAGGATGTACGATTCACCAGTCCAAAGTACATGTTTTGCCAGTCAGCAGAATTTACGCTTAATCATACAATTTTTTTACACACAGCTGAGCCCAGACTCAAGGCATCGAAAATAAATGTTATAGAATAATGATTACAGAAATTTCCAAATCTTGCTCAGCCTATACACGCAACAATATGTTTAAATGTTTTCGGTACAAATGAAATGGTTATCTTGAATTTTCTGGGAATAAGCTAAAATCCTGTTCATTATGACTTTTGCATAACTATTAAACCATAAGGGATAGGTGAAATCTTTTACAAAAACTCAAATTTCTTTAAAGCATACAGAATATTTCAGCATTTTTTGTAGAGCTAACCATTTCCGAGATAATTCTTGTCATTGGTCTAAATTTTAAAAATCTTATACTTTTCTCAAATATTTTTCTCTTTGCCACGGAATTTCAAGGCCTTTGCATAGCAAATAGCTCTTAAGATAAAGCCCTACTGAATTCCTCCATCACCATTGTGCCTGCAAGGAAGTATGGAACAATACAATTTCTAAAAATGTTTATCTCGGTATAAATGAATAGATAGTATATTGTAAGAAAAGTTTGTATGAAAGTAGAGCAAATCATTTGAATGCAGCACAACTAACAGATATTTTTAAATCATATCGTATCCTGAAGCTTGTACAGGGCGTTAAGTTTGTGATTAGCCTGCATAATTTTATTACACTTGTGCTAAGTGGGCGCATGTCTATATAAAATGGCGTTTCAACACCATTCTGTATTGTTGTTTGGAATTCAATCGAATAGCATTTATTTAAAAAAAAAAAACCCTCGCTGTAGATATGACATGCTAGGAATTCTACAAATCTTTATAGAACGATTTTATAAGCTTGGTTGCTGCAATTCAGTACTTCCTTAGTTCTGGTAAGAGAATAGATTGTGAGGGGCGCGCCAAGCGTTTAGACCGGTTGACTCTCGCCAAGCCGGCCCAGTTTCGATCCCAGGCGACTCCTTGTGAGACTTACGATGCACAACACGGCGCAGGGGTGGATATTCTCCGGCTTTTCCCGCCATCATTCTACCAATTGCTCTATCATCTTTCCAATAATTCAATTCACCCTCATTCTGCCATCTACTTCTCTGTCTCTCTCTGTCTCTCACTCTCTCTCTCTCTCTCTGCCTGTGGTGCCGTATGTAGTAAAAGCGGGCGTTAAACACTACACATTTCATTTCTCTCTCTCTATCGGGCCGCGCCGTGGCTCAGTGGTTAAACCGCTTTCACCAAGTGAGATTTGTGATGGACAACACGGCGCTGGGGCGGGTTTTCTCTGGGATCTCCGGTTTCCCCCGCCATCTCATTCCACCGGTGCTCCATCTTCATCTCATGTACCATCAGTGTCATCGCCTGCGGTGCCGTATGTAGTCAAAGCGGGCGTTAAACACTACACATTTCATTTCTCTCTCTCTCTTTCTCTCTCTCTCATACCAGGCATAAGGCTGATCATCCATCCTAGGTTCTCTATCTGATACAGAGTTTCCGTTCCTCAACCCAATGCCTACGGGCATAAGGGACAGAGGAACCAGAATCCTCTACCAACACGATAGCAGTAAAACTAGTAAAGTGAAGAAGAAGAAGAAGAAGAAGAAGAAGAAGAAGAAGAAGAAGAAGAAGAAGAAGAGGAAGAGGAAGAAGAAGAGGACCTATGATTGTAACATAGAACATTTCCTGAAAAAAAGCATTGGTGAATCGGTTGACCGAAGTGTTTCTTAATTGATACTAATTGTCAGCTGAAGGTCTACCTTAAGTCTATTTTCATCATCACTTAATAGATTATTTCCGTGTCCAAAAGATCAATGAGGCATCATTTCCAAGTGATGTTGCAAAATGCCTCTATACATTTTAAAATAGTTCTATGCCTTTAAAAAATTCAATTGAACGTGCCGCCTATTACAAGATTCCACTGTCAAATGGTATCTTATCACTAATTACGCATATTTTTGCTAAAATCGATGTTATAAAATCACGCTAATCGGCGTTAAGTCATTTAAATAACTGCTAATGAAAGTGATATTTTTCGTTACGAACGAGTAGTTGTAACGATTGCATAATGTTTTGTTCGTTACCATATTTACAAGTCATTATACAATGACTTTTCATGAATTAGCTTGCTCTTTGTCTGCCATATGCCTATAGTTCGAGCAAGTATTGCTTTCTACCTAAAAATTGGATATCAGGATTTAGCAAATGACATATGCTTTAAAGGGGTGCGGCACACTTGCACTAATTCTTACAAACCCGTTTTCACACTGATAGTTCTGTACCTGCCTAAAGACATGTTTGAAGTGTTCAATATTTATCCAATGTAAGTAAAGAAATTGTGTGTCCATATATTAATAAATATTATCTAGTATTAAAGCTGACAGTAAAGAGACTTTATCTGCAGGAAATGCCGCAAAAGAGTGATGCTTTCCTTGTTCGTATGAGTACTGGTTTATCCTTACAGTTTCGGTGAACTCAAGAAATAGAGAAAACACCTCAAAACTTAACTGCAATCTGTCTCACAACTAAGGGAGCAGGATTAGCAGATGGCGCCAACTTCTGGTGACAGCAGCGGATGATTTACCCCCTTCATCTTCTCGTAATTAACTCTCCAAGCAATAATGGTTTCCCAGAACTGAAATCCTGAGTGCAAATGTCACTACATTTTATCGGAGTGCAACTGTCTTGGAGCGCAAGTGTTAGTTACTCTTTAAAGAAGTTCCCTAAATAAAATTCATGTTAGAACGGTAGGTCAACCAAAAATTAAAATTAAAGCAGAATTTAGGGTTGTGTGTATGTGTGTGACATAACTAAAAATAAATAGGTAACTAAAAAAAAGAGAATAATATACTTAAGTTTACCATCTTCTAAAGATATGACACGAAGATTTTCTTAAGAAAATATACCCACACAATACCAACCTTTGTATGAAACAATTTTCTCGTCTTCAATTTATAAAATGGTTTCAAAGATTTTGAAACTATTAAGATATTTTCATGTCCAATGAAATATATAATTTAATTTTCTGCCAATAGTCGAGATCTATTCATTCGGAATGAATATATAATTGGTAAACAATAAGACGGACAACTTAGTGCCTACATATAAAAGTAAAAATGTCTTTAAAAAGCATACTTCAGCATCAAAGCATTGATTTGTCCTGTACACTCATCCTGATCTGTAATGTGGATCTGTATGTCAAAATTGCTTAACAATTTATGTATTTCAATGGTCCCAGCTACCTGGTAAACCAAGAAAGGTTAGAGAATGGCAGAATGGTAAGGAAAAGTCAAGGAAATATTTTAAAAACTGGAGTACGTGTGTGTATTGTTCAGAAGTTCTAGATGACTGCTAATTCGCACTAATAAAATATTACGAAATATTAAAGTGCATTACATTTTCCCCCTGAAAACATAAATATATGCATTTTCCTTTTGAGGCTTTGTCTAATAATATTGTTTAAAATTTGTGATGAAAAGCTATTAGGTGTGGAGTTAGGTGTTAAAAATTGCTCATATACAAAATGTTGTTCAGGAAAGTACATTTTAACCAGGGAATTTATTTTCATCCTTTGTTTTGAGGGGGATCCTGTATACACCAATAGAGAGAGTGGGTAACATCCCTTCCTTGCCTGGTTTTTCAAGCTGCATGAACACAACTGATGTAACCGGACAATGGGCTACACAAAACGTGTCATTAACAGTGTTAGGTGAAGATAATGCGACGTACTGAAGCGCGGTAGAATCATTTAACTCAATCGCATTAACCTCCTGACGTAATGCACTACCTCTGTTCACTCATATCCTCACGTGCAACGTACATAGGTACTATGGACCACTTCATATTCAAGAGGTCCCGAGTTTGAACCTTAGTCAGGGTATGTTTGGATAAGTTCTTCTCCAGGTTTTCTGGAAAGATGAATGTCTGGAAACTCGAAGCTGTGTGGGCTCTGGTCTCATTTGAGCATCATTTCACGTATTTCATTCATGTACGATATGACAATGTTGGAGGATGTAAATTTAAAAAAACAATTGCGTGCTACGGAAATGTATACGTATGTATACTTATTTCTAAGTAAATAGTAGGTAGAGAAGGAATTGCATTCCACCCAGAAATGCCATGTCGATATTTCTCCACTTTTTTGAGATTCCCTAAATAAAGTATTTGTAAAAAAAAAACGGTCGTGTGTACTTGATATTTAAATTCAGTCTGTCAAGGATGCGTCACTGAGATTTTCAACAAAATCTGCCATCCAAACTACACTTTTACATCGAAAATTATTTTGAGAATTTTGTTTTTCTTAAAAGTGCCTCTTCATTTTAAATGACTTTTGCATATCTAGTGAAGTGTTAGAGACGAGCAAAATCTTGCTACACAAAATATATAGATTTCGTGTAGAATCAATATTCTGAGGTGTTCCTTATATTTGGCTTGCAATGTTCTTAAATGGGAACTAATTATTTTCCCCTCCTGGTATGCAAAACAAATGAGATTTCAAAGCCATCACATAAGTGCCTGCTCTTAAAACCTGACCATCGCTAAAGTGGTAGTACTGTATTGTCAGATTTCTATTGTACACAGCAGTGCAAAAGTTTCCCGATTGACGTTGGAGAGACACGGGGAACAAAAGTCTATGCTCGATTAGTTTAGCCTGGAAAAGGTATAGGTCAGGCTTACCTGCTAATCACACTGACTACGTTCCCCTCCACCGACCATAGGAGGTAGGTGACGATGAACTTAATTACGTATAATCCTGCCTTTAAGCAGTCTAATAATGATGATGATGATGATAATGATAGTTAACAATAAATGCTACTAAAATCTGGCCAGGATAACTTAGGTCCTGGTATTCCGATCCCAAAGTTGCGAGTTCAAGCCCGATGGTTTCTACGTGTGGCTAAAAGTGAAATGCATCATATCAGTTTTATGGACATTTAAAGAACTCCGTGAAACCCCCGACATGCCGGTGACGCTAACGTGATTTTGTATTTGAACTGCCATTATCAAACAAAATAATTATTTTATTTATTTCGTTGGTGGCAATATTAATTGCAGTTTGTCCATATAAGCTGTCTTGAGAACTGTAACAAAGGTAATAATGTATTTATTTTCGGATCAAGATACACTTAATTTTAAATAACACGCAGTTTAATATTATATTACTTATCGCTAACCTATGAAAGGTAGAAGTATTTCGTTCCAGATAAAACTGCTACTATGAGTATTGGAAATGCATTTAAAAAGGAGAAAGGGAGATTAAAATGGTTGAGGTTTTGTGTGTGCACGTGAGAGAGGGGGAGAGAGAGAGGAAATAGCGTCATTAAACAGATATTCATTAATACCTAAGTTGATACTAGAGAGTTGTATAAAACCACCTGCGTTTCATGTGGCAAAATTTTTATTTTCCATTGAGGCTTAAATACCTGTGTGCCGAAACTCGCTGATCAGGTATAAGGAAACCGAACCGTCCTGGCGCAACTAACTGATAAGAAACCCAACTCTCTCGCGTAGGTCAGTCTTGCACGCATCGGAATACATTTGCTCGCGTCTGTACCTACATGTACTAAAAGTATTTATACAAACGTTGAGCTCTACTAACAAGAAGAAGATAAAAGAATAAGCTTATATAAGAATGATCTGAAGTGTAGAGAAAGACGAGTGAACGTAACGTCATATATGTTAATTGACATTTTACACAGCGGCAGAGAAGTGTACATAAGTTGTCATAATTCGCTGAAATGCTAAATGGAGATTCCGTGGGTGGTAATCGGCAACTGTGTATATCCCAGTACAGTCTCGAGGTGCTGCAAACCACCGATAAATATTGCAATCGATCATGGCAAACAAGAAGGGAAGGATGATATGTTTTAAATTCACTTATAAACTCAAGGTCTGCCCTCATTTGCCTCCTACAAGTTCCTATTTTCTACACTGTCAAAGTCTGAAGCTTCTCATTCGCTTATGAAAGAGATTTTCATTGTGTGACTTGCTAAGATCTCATAATTCTTTTCACCTTTCTGCCTACTACGTGACTAGTGATTTCCTGACTTTGATTATCTGAACCTAGGGATTTCTTGCTGAATGAGTTCACTGCAGCCCTCATTGCTCTAGCTACATTAGCCTAAATACCAAGCCCTAAGCCTATCTCTTTACAAAATCATACTTCATGCTTGTACATTATGCATTGATTTTAAGTTATGCAAATTATTTTGTAATTATTTATGCATATTGCTTTTTTCATTTCTCTTTTAAATAATTCCGGTATTACATATACATACAGCCATTCACACAATAAGACTTTCAGACTTCCGGTTCCTTGAATTCATATGTTGGTTCTATTGTTTCTGCTCACTTTATTTTGTTCGTTTATTCGAGTATCATAACCATTTTGACTGGATTTGACTACCTACACTTTATTTAGTTGCAAAATAAATTCTCCAGAGATGCAGTTGCATCAATTCTCTGCACTTGAAGATTTTGGAAACTCTATCGTGCAAAATACGGCTACAGAGATGGCTCTGTTATATCATGATGGATTATACCGTTGCTGCATTCTCTCCCTAGTCAGCTGCATTGTCTGTAGCTCAGGCCGGAGCAGCATGTACCGCCCAACCAGAGTTTTTGCAGCTATAGGATCCAACTCGGTGCGTCGATCCATAATCAGTCACTGTCAAGTTGTCTGCAATTAATCAGGTCCCAATGATTATTCAACTGTTTCTGCCTTCAACAAGCATTGCACGGTACAATGACAGCTAAACCGGCAGTGTCCATAGGGGTATAGTGCTGTTGTATCGCTTTGGAGGTGTGACCATTGGCCACGTTCCAAAGGCATAAATGATGGCTTTCCCGTCACCGTTGATTGGTCGATGGAATTCGAAACTGCATATTTGCCTTAACGACCAATAAAATTAAACCCAATAACCCATTTAGTTTCGTCTAAGTTCGATAAATATTGTCTTGCATGCAGTTAACATTGGGAATTCGGATTTCACTGAAAGTATACTTTTGGAGTTCCGAAAAAAAAAATTACAAAAGCGAAAATGTTCCGTACAGTTTTCTCAAATCAAATAGTAATTTTTATTTTTTTTTTTTATTTTCGCAGAAACTTTCCTAACGATTTTTATTAAAATGTAGCATGTTTGAGATGTTGAAATGATCAATGAAAGTGTAGCTTAAATTTTTTATAGATATGCTTATGGAGTGTCTTATTTTTACTGAGTAAATGTATAATCTAATAATTCCATTTAAATATATAGGTACAATCTACCAATAGCGTATCTCAGTTTTTTCCGAAGTATGTTGATATTTGGTGTAAGCTGTTCCTGCTTTCCACTATTTTATATCTCGCTAAGCATGTATTTTCCTAAGATTTCTAGATAACATAAGAAATAATAGCTATCTTAAAAATGGTGGATATCACAGAAAATTTATTTGAAACAAGTTGTATTTTAAGCAGAAGTACAGTTTTGTGTTAGGCTCTTATGATTTACCCCTTATCAAGATCATACAAAATTCCGTCCATAGGACTTGACGCCATCCACAGGAAATTCAAGATACCCATTTTATTTATCTTAGGTTGAAATTCCATATAGATTTAAATATAGATACATGACCTTTCTAACCAAAGCCATGAGCCTTTTTTTTAGAAAATAAAAACCAAATCTTTGCAATGGAATGAGAAATTTGGAGCTTTTCGCTTTTGAGTTATACTATTAAACACATGCGCGCGCACCACACACACACACACACACACACACACACACACACACACACACACACACACACACACACACACACACACCTTTCTCTAAAATTGCAATAAAATTCAGGGTATGTAAAGTGCATTTCTCCATATCGAATTTTTGGGTGAAACTAACACTTGCTCTTTCAGATATGTGGCAGAAATTAAAAATTTGTGTAGAGGGTAGTTTTCTATTCGATGTATAGAAATAAATTTTTATTGCTGGATTAGCTAGTTGCATATATTTCCTTATATATATAAATATATATAAATATATATATAAATATATATATTATTTGCTTTTCTATAGCAAATGCTGGATCTTTGCTTATACTTTATTCTGATTTTAGTTTGTTCGGAAGTTTAAAATAGCGCTATGCTTTGTACATCACCTAGACAAAGAAAAGGAGGAACGCTCAAAAGTTAAAAAAAAAAAAAAAAAAAATATTGTAAAATTATGTATTGCGTTGCGTTTCAAATGCAGTCTGCTGCGTGGCAGAACAGTTTGAAAAATGCGCCTAAAATTGTTAATATGGACAACCTCTTAAAAGTGAACTGCCTTTATGTATATTTTATTCAAATTTAAAACATATTAAACATTTGTTCAAACACTTAAATGTAAAATAGCTGTTCCATGAAAGTTACAAGATTTTAGTGGGTTTTACATATTAACTATGCCTAATTTAAAGCAACTTTAACGCGTATCTGCACTTAATTTTCAAATTCTATGTGTACGAACGAGCAGACGCTTGAGATAAATTAAAATCGTATAAAAAGGTATAAAAATCATTGAACATGTTCAAAATTAGCTGTGCAGCCCAACGTAAATTTAAATAAGGAAACAAGAGGAGACTATGCAACTAAGGCCATCTGTTTAACGTCACAATGACATCGTGTTTGCTAAAAATACACTAAAAGTTCGGAGATTCCAAAACAAATACACATTCTGCTACTACACGGCAGATGATACAGGAAGGAAACCACACAACTAGGTGATCTACTTGGCATAACCCACTTAGATAAACCATTTGTCCACAGTAACGTCGTGATATGACCAAGTAGTAGTAAACGCGAGGCTATTAAACAAGCAAATACAATATACCATAAGGATGAATATTCCTAAAAATTTGTTAAACTCTCACTAAACTTACGTAATGATTTAGGTCAGATACCGCTGTTCTCATGCAGACGGGATCAATTGTTTTGTTACAACGGAAGCATCAGCATAGTTATTTGTTGTTGTTGTTGTTGTTGTTGTTGTTGTTGTTGTTGTTGTTAACAGTTAAAACACGTTTTTCTGATAATTTCTTTACAAGAAAACAGCATTGTAACTACAGAAAATATTTATGGTATCTTGAAACCGAATATCAATAAGTAAAATAGTGAGTTTTTAATTTATCTGATACGTACTTAAAGTAAGCAGGAATATTATTTTATTCCACGTAACATTTCGATAGCAGGATTTCACCAGAAATGCGTATTTTGAGGCTTCCCTAACTCAAAAAGCTTCCTTAGAAGCCGACGTCTGTGTCTTTATGTATATTAACATCATAACTAAAAATCGAGAGGTCTGTTACATAACAAAATTGGTATTTAAATTTAGCATTTTCCAAAGATGCGAAATGAAGCTTTTCTATATAATGCCCTGCCCCAACGTACTCTCTACATGGAAACATTTTCGTGTATTTTGATTTGATCTAAAATTGGCTATGGCGATTTTTATTAAAATATCATACGTCTTAAGATATTTTCATGACAGTTAAAATGTACATCTTGAATTTTCTGTGAACAGCTTCTGAAATGCCTTCTTTCTGTATGACTTGCGTAATCTGTTAGAGATACAGGAAGTTGAAGCTGAAAATCGGATACGGGCATGAATTTCCATAAACTTTCCATGACATAGAGTTAAACGAATGAGGTCTTGTCACTGCGAAAGCTACAAAGTATTAACCTATAACTTGAATATCCCTAAAAATATTAATTCATCAACAAATTGACAAACTTTATTTTCGAGATGTAAGCTACTTATCATTGATCTAAGTTACACAAAATTCGTTGAAAGAAGAACAAACCATAGAAGAGTGAGAGTTGATTAATATTCTTTACAGGTCGAAGGTTGATTTATCACAAATAAATGTAGAGTGTCGTAAGAAAAGGACAAAGTGTAAAATAAATGACAAATATTTTAAATGCATCCAAGTGTTGCATTCTTGGCTGCAATTGAGAACTATCAATCTTCTTCAAGGGACATTCAGCACAGCAAGGCTGCTGGAAATCTGCCACCTGTCCTCCATACACCTTGTTTTGGTGAAGTATGGCATCCCTAGACCCGCGTATGAATTCTAGGTTATATATGAGATATACAAAAACAATTGACGTGAAGAGCAGCTATACTTGAACCCGTAAAAAAAACTATCGAAAAAAACACCCTTAACCTGCAATTCACTTTAATTATGTCAAAACAATGACTTTTTTTACTCTCTCTTGCAAAATCTTAAAAACGCTTATTCTAAATCGAGATAAACGTATGTAAAAATGTTTTTATTACACATTCTGTAGAAAAATACAGTAAGTTTAAATGATAGTTCAAATCTTTTTAAGAGCTGGTTGCTCTGTGACTGATATACCATTCTCTTTACACAGCCAGAACATAAAAAGGATAAATGACGACTTTGTATTTACGAAAGACCCTGCAAAATGCAAACCGATAAGAAATATGTAGATAAACAACTAACTCCACAAAATGTTTTATTCGACATGAAGTGTGCATTTTAAAGAGATCTACACGCATTGTGTGAAGATTTTTGTCTCTTTACGGTTCATCAGTTAGGCAAAAGTCATCCAGCTGAAAAGGACTTCAGAGTTACCCCCCCCCCCCAAAATCATATATGCATTTCATTTGTTAGGAAAATTTTCGAAAAGAAAATTCATATAAAGGGTAGCTACGGTTGCAGACTTTTTTGAAGCATCTTCGTATCATATCCGGAAGACAAGAGAAGTACCATGTTTGGTACGTAACCCACTTTTTTTAAGTTACATGTTTACAAACTCACAACCATACGTCTACCTTTGTCTAAAATTACTTTTATTTATTTCCTAATTTATATAGGGAACCTCAAAACGTGTGTTCCCAATGCAATTTTAATATGGAATTTTTTAAAGGAATGCATAGCTTGTCTGTACGTGTTACAGTAATGAGTGATATGTAATGCGATATTTGACAACGCTGAATCAGCGCATCCTTGTTTTAAATTACAAGGTATACTCACAACCCGCCTCGGTAGCGTAGATGGTAGCGATTCTGCCTCACGTTCAAGAGGTCCCGAGTTCGAATCTCGGGCAGGCTACCATCTGCGCTACCGAGGTGAGCGACTAACTATATTATTGATGGCTTAGTCCGATGTTCAATTTTTCTTTAGCTATCTGAAAAACAAGAAACAAACATACGATGTTACAATGTACCCTCATGACTTCTTTTTTTAAAAAGGTTTTCAACTTCATGTGTTTACTAATATCCACTCCGTCTTTAATCAACAATGCACATCTCAATATTAAATACTTCGACCTCAGCAGGATGATTTTAGTGTCTGTGATTTCTCTGAAAAATATGCTAAAATCACTTTCTGGTAAATATTCGTAACACTTTTTGAACTACACCAGTTCTTAAAAGATATTTAGTCTTTGTCATATTGCAGATGACTTTTGTGGCAACAAACTAATATTAGAAATTCGAACTTATTTTCGAATTTCTTCAGATCGTCTGAACCACTCATTTTCACATAGTTTACCATTTGTTATTTTTGCATCACCATAGCTACGATTCTTCACTATTTAAAGCCTCCAATATCACCTTACTCCTAGTAAAAACATCAATTCTAAATCTTTTGTAAAGCAGTTTTTAATATGTTATTCTTCTTCACTACATGGTTTGGGCATATCGCCCGTTCCGGCTTCACAATCGCTCCACCGTTTCCTGGGTCGTCCTGTCTCTCCTTCCTTTTGGATTATAGTTCAATACTGCATTTGGATATCTTCCTTCCTCCATTGACCTGGAAAAGGCTTTTGATAGAATAAAAGATCAAAACTGCGGCAAATATTAGAAACTAAGAGTTACCCATCACATATTATTAATGCAATAAAAGTCATATACACAAATATAAGTATAAGAATTGATACTGGGGATAGGTTAACAGAGCAAATTTCTACCAATACTGAACTAAGACAAGGGTGTAGCTTATCACCTACTCTTTTTAGTATATTTATGGACGATATTCTAAATGAATGGAAGATTTTAGTAGACCCAGGAATCAAAATAAAACAACATATTTATATTAATACCCTGCTGTTTGCGGATGACCAAATATTGATTCATCGGAATGAAAATCAACTGCAAAAATCAATGTATATTCTAAATAATATAATTAAAAATTATAATTTTAAAATATCAGAAGAAAAATAAAAAATTAATGGCTTTTAAAGGAAAGTATACTGTAAGATCAAAAAGTGTTTTAGAACAAATATCGAGTTTTAAATATTTAGGATGTAATGTAAGTTTCAGAAACAATGCTGATATAGAAGAAAAAGTAAACAAATTCCGAGCAATATGTGGGACAATCCAAAGAACTTTTAAAAACAGAGTGAGAAAGGATACAAAAATGAAAATGTATAAGATAAAGGCTATTCCAACTTTACTATATGGAAGCGAAACCTGGGTGCCAACACAAAAGGATTTAAATAAAATACAGACTGCAGAAATGAAATTTTTAAGAAGTGTTAAAGGTTGTACAATGTTGGACAAAATAAGAAATGAGGATAATAGAAAGGAATTAGAAATCGAACCAATTCATGACAAAATATCAGAACGAAGGCAACAATGGCATGAACATATATTTTTAATATTTTTATAATTCATGATTCACTCGCAAACAAACATAACTTACCTTGCAACTCCCATAAATATTATAATTTTATAAAATACGAAGTCATTCCTTTTTATGCCTTAACCATGCAAAGAGAAATGAAGTATCAAAGTATCAGATAAGACCAACTGTTAAAATATTTTACTGTCACTTAAGCCTATTGCGTTCCTTTTTTAGGTTTATCTCAATTCAACTGAAGTAGATAGAAAAATAAGTGATTTTAAAAATACGTGTACAAAGTGAATAGAACGTCATGTACGTGCACATCATCTCTTGAAAACATTGCAGAGCCATTAATATAGCACCATTCAAATGAAAATCCATTTCAATGCAGATCGCTTGTACGTGAATACAAATAGGAACGGAGTTAATAAAAGCAAAAAAATTGTCCTCTGCAGCATACATTTACATATAGCAGTTGATATTCTACACCATAATGCATCGTGAAATAATTCACGCGAATTTTTATTGCGCTAATTGGCACTTGCAGGCTAGTGACCCACTTTGCAAACCACTCTTCATTTACGGAAATAGGAATGCAGTTGTACAGCCATGAACGGCAGACATGCTACCATCTACGCTACCGAGGCGGGCTATATAGAACCTGGTTTCAATATTAACATTATTAATAGAATTTTTAATTATTGGTCCTAATTTAATTAGAATTTTAATAGGTTGAGATGGTTTAGGATTTAAAAGTTAATATATCCGCCGAAACTGCATTACCCTTAACGTTATCTTTACTTTTAACGTTATTTTTTAAATTCTCTAGCCAAAGTCTCGCCAAGGTCCAGGACGGTCCAGCATTCCGCCTATAAAGGAGGAGTTCGCCAGGGCCACCCTATCTGCCCCAAGCTGTTCACATGTGTAATGGAAGATATATTTCTGAAAATGAAGTGCAACAAAAGCTTTGGAATAAGTATAAATGAAAATAGAATAACGAGTCTAAGATTTTCTGACGATTTGCTATTCGCCAAAACCCCGGGAGAACTGCAAGCAATGTGGGATCAGCTTTGCGAACATAGCCAAACTGCAAGACTCTTGCGAGACCAAAAAAAAGTTAGTCAAACAGACCAGTGACACCAATATTAATAGACGGAATACTCCTTACATACCTAGAGGAGTATATATACCTGGGGCAACTAATCTTCTTTCAGGACAAAATGGAGAAGGAAATACAAAGAAGAAACTCTCTAGCCTGGAACGCATTCTGGAGTCTTACTTTTATACTCTTAGACAGAAATCTAAGTAGACGAATAAAATTTCACGCATTAAAAACCTGCGTCTACCCTGTTTCACTGTGTGGATGTCAGACATGGTCACTAACAGAACAAGATCCAAATATGTCAGCGGAAGATGCAATGCAAAGTCCTGGGGATATCTCTGAAAGACAGAATCTCAAATGCAGCGCTGAACCAGCAATCACAGACCAAAGAAATGACGCAAATAGCTACAAAATTAAAATGGAATTGGGGAGGCCATGTGGTCAGACTACAAGACAAGAGGTGGACGTACAAGGCCACCATGGGGGATCCTCGAACAGGAAAACGACTACAAGGAAGACCGAGACGCATATTGGCAGATACCTTCAAGGAGCATGCAGTTCATTAGTAGTCAAAAGAAGCAAGAGAAAGAAGAGACTGGAAACCCTGGATATGTATCTGTGTAGGGACTAATTGTGAATAGTGTAAATATAGAATGGTGTGGCCAAATAGTGACTAAATTTAGCAGCAGTGACTAAATAGTGAAAAGTGTACATATAGAATAGTAATGGCTAAATAGTGTCGCAAACGCATTGTTACGGCGGGGCGGGGCGGGGCGGCGCGGCGCGGCCGACGAGCACAGAGACGAACAGTGCAGTGCGGGGATAAAAAAAAAAACTTGCCGAAAACATGGGGGGAGGAGAGGGATTTCTGGAGAGTTCGTCTTTCTTCTAGCGCCGTCTTGATTACTGCAGAACATTCCAGATTTCCGGAATAGTGAGTAAGCTATGAAAGGAAGTCGCCGCCCGCCACTGGGAAGTCGGTAATTGGAGGCTTGTGCGCAGTGTTTTACAGTGAACTCTTTTGTGGTCGATGACCTTGTACGTTGTATTGTGTATGTGAAGTAATTCTGCTACTTTAAGGGTTGACCAAAGTGTGTTTCTACGGAAATAAAGAGCAATTTTTAGTGTTTGTAACCTGGACTTCAAATTTCACGAACCAACAAAGTCACAATAGTGGATAGTGCAAATACTGGACAGTAGTGACCAAAGAGGGAATGGTATAAGCACTAAGTAGCGTTGTTAATAGGCAGTGACTAGATAGTGCACCGCATAATCCGACAAAAGTGACAATAAGTATGACCAACGTCTAACGCTTATCACGTTAGAATAGATGATATTTCACTATCTAATAGGCAAGGCAACTAGAGTACTCAGGTAGGCCATTCCGGAGAGTCGCGCTGCCATTGGCTAACGCGTATGACGTCACTCAGAATACAGTTCAACCGCGAGAGTTAAACACTAGTCCCTCAGTATGTGTTATTTAAGCTCTGCTACGTGTAAAATCGGAAGGAATAAACATCCATTTGTGTATTATAATGAAGGTTCTTTCTAGCAGTTAGTATTAAGAGTTTAAAACATGTTACTATTCATATGTACTTAATCAGTGTAACTCAAGAAAATGACGAAGCAACCCATTGAAGATTTTTCTTTGCTGCAAGTTTCCTGATCATTTCTGCCTTCGCTCTTTTGTTTAAGTGCCTCATTCTAATGAAGGTTCTTGTCCTCACATAAAGAGAGATCACTTTGTGATGAATTTCGGCAAACTTGGAACTTATTATAGAAATTAAGTTTTGCATCACTCCATTACACTTCGCAGCACTTTGTCCATGGAAGCTACAAAATATTACTTCTGTACCTTGTTCTGCCGTTTCAAAACACTGTTTTCTTTCTTCAGGGCTTGCATCTGAGTCTTTATTCTAATTATTTCCTCTTCAGCAACAACAGAGTGGTCAGGAGCTACCTCCGTGCTGGTCGACGGGTCAAATTTTTTTGGGGGAGATAAAGATACTATAATAGACAGCGCCCTCTTTCGCACGGTCCTAACTTCGCACCGGCGATCTCTTGCTGATACTGGCTATTAATAAAAACAGTTTTATTAATTATTATTATTATTATTATTATTATTATTATTATTATTATTATTATTATTATTATTATTATTATTATTATTATTATTATTATTATTATTATTATTATTATTATTATTATTATTATTATTATTATTATTATTATTATTATTATTATTATTATTATTATTATTATTATTATTATTATTATTATTATTATTATTATTATTATTATTATTATTATTATTATTATTATTATTATTATTATTATTATTATTATTATTATTATTATTATTATTATTATTGTTATTATTATTGTTATTATTATTGTTATTATTATTGTTATTATTATTGTTGTTATTATTATTATTATTATTCCACGCATCAAACTTTTCTTATAAAAAAAGGAGCGAATAAACTCAGTGTACACATAGAAACAAATACATAAATGGAATGTGTATCTGATAATTACCTGCAAATTGGTTTTGCTGGTACTTGCACTACCGCCTCAAATACATCCCCATGCCAATTAGGAATTTTCTATGACGGTACAGCGTCGCCCTTTAATTTTCTTTTCAGCGGCAAACCTAACAGCTCGTTTTTTAAATCCCGTTCATAGTTTTCGTGCAGGAAGTGATCGGGACAAATCCTTGCATTATTCACATTAACCGGATCAGCCCTTTTTGCAGCGTAAAACCCACTTGCGCTGTAGTTCTCGATCTTTAGGCAAACAATGGAAAATCACATTCGTAGTTTTATACGAAGCATTTTTGCATTCAGCAACAGCGCATTGGTTTCTACTTTTACTCATAATGTTACGACAAAAGCCACAGACAATAATTACAATAGCTCATAAGCAACTGCATCTCGTTTATTTCATCAGAAGGATTGTGGAATTTGCATGCATCAGTGCCTTATCTTATCTAATAATGTGCAATCATAATATTGCATTACGCACATTCACGTGTAAGCGCTCTTGATTTGTATTCTCAGTGACGTCACGCCCCTCAGTCAGCAGTGACAGTGTTTCGCGCGGGAAGGTGGGAATGGCCTGCCCTGTCTAATAGGAGACCTTTGCCGGGACATTTTAGGCTATTTTCACATTTTCATTTCATAGCTTACAGTCGCTGGTCCCTCCAATATTGACAAAAAAATGAAGTATGACTAGGTTTGAAGGAAAGACTTAGCACTTCGATCTACAGAAGAATCTTCCTAGCCTCTGTCACTGATGTTACACTTCAGAGGAGCGAAGAGAGAGGAATGAGAAGTAAGGTGACCGGGGGGGGGGGGGACAGGATGACAATACATAGGATATACGATAGCGAGGGCGGGTTCGACAATTTCAGATTTAAGCTCCCTGGTAGCACCATGTGCAAGCAGGGTTTCCATTCGATTGTTCTAACCAACCGAACAACTGTCTTTGACATTAAATTCAACTTGCACATTTCTACTTTCTGTGCTACATATAGTAACGCATTCTATCACAACATTCGACATCCAAATTTTTGAAATACATGGTTTGGAACCTCCCGCGCCTAAAAGGGCACTTTCAGAAACTAAGCTCCTTGTGCGTGTGCGTGCGTGTGCGTGCGTGTGTGTGTGGCATACATCGGCTGGCGCAAGAAAACATATATAGACACACGCAGCTTCCAATCGCTCTATTTGTGTTTCGTAACTTACTGTACATCAACTTACTAATATTTCACTCTTCTAACGACCAGATAAGACCCTATAAGGGACGATGGTAGCTCTGGTCACCTGAAGGTCCAAACGCCTCAACGCTCTGTCGAGTAATAACTACCAGCGATGCCTAACTTCTTTAATATGCTCATCCTATCGGTTTACCCTATTTACTTCGTTTTGTGTATGAAACATTCCTCCTTCACTCTGGTAACCAAGCATTGGAGATGTTTGCTTTTTGAGTCCCGTAAATGCGTCACAGTTCGGCGAGATGTTGTGGAGGTGAATCCACTATTCCCTCTTTCATATAAGATTGGTCATCAGTACTGTGATAACCAAGAGGAGAAATTTCTATGCTCCAAAAATGGAAAATATGCATGCATTTTTTACCTAAAAATATGATCTTTATATCCTAATGAATTTATTAATTATATTGACAATTAAACTTTAACAATTAATAATTTTAATCATTTCTGCAGCAAAAGAAGGGCAAAGATAGGAAATCAACTCTTCTTAATTCAGCCTTTATGGAATCTGTGATTTTAAAATGTCCCAAATTAGAGAATAATAATCATTTTAACTTAAGAAAAGAGTAATTAAGAGAAATAAAATATTGTCACCCGATCGTCGAAGTAACGACAAGCCAGCTGGCAGGAAAGAGGGAGACAGATAGTGTCCAAGCCACGACCACACGTGTGACTGGTTGGCATTTGCTGAA
Organism: Mantis religiosa; assembly: GCA_030765055.1. NCBI lineage: Eukaryota > Metazoa > Arthropoda > Insecta > Mantodea > Mantidae > Mantis > Mantis religiosa. Next base: position 168,321,487 of record CM060952.1, read on the forward strand.
GGAAAGGCGCAGAAGGGGAGATGGAGTGACGTCTGGATGGTTCTCTTTTTCTCGCTGCATCATGAAACTTCGGCAACTTTCGAGTGATCCAGCGAGTTCTAGTACGAGTGGAGGTATAAAATAACCCTGGCCAGTCAGCGAAAGGCAGAGTCCGGCAGGAAGCCGTAAAGAGTGCAGTTGCTCTCCAGTTGTCTATGGACTTGTGAATTGACTATGTATACGTGTGTCAGACGGACTTGAAGGTTTCGTACGTGTTACGTCATTCTACTGATATTAGAGTTGTACAAGTGTCTTTCTACGAAAATAAAGAACATTTTGAGTCTCTTCAACCTGGACTTTTAATTTCATGAACCAACAAAGTTACAATATTCATACCTTGGGAGCTAGTTCTCATCAGCAAAAAAAAAAATTACACTGAGTGACAATATGCATGTTTAGATTGTCAAACTGGAAACCTCTTCAATTATCAGTCAAGATGTTCTTATATCTGCAGAAACTACGTTCCAAATCACAAAGTTCTAGGAGCATTCTTAAGTAAGTTAATTCATCTGAGGAAATTTCCGGCTCAAAATCTTCGCACTTTGCTTCAAGCCCACCTGTACGAACGTTTGCTACCTGCTAACGGAACCTTCAAAAAACAAGTGGGCAGTGCTGCTATTTGTTTGTTTTATTTTTGTTGGGTACTGACTGCACTATAATATGACCAAAATATTACTGTCATAGAAATAAGCACAAATATGACCAAAGATCTGAAAAAGTGAGAAATGCGACTTTTAAGACCCGATATATATTGCATAATTTTCATAAGAAGACATGTATATATGTTTCTACTTAATTGAAACAAATACTATAGGCTTCACTAAAGATATGACATGTCATAGGAATGCAATGCTTAGTGATAACTACCATTGCCCTCCTTTCAGTGCGAGAGCTAGATTACTAAGGAGCGAGGCCATCCAATTACTTGTTAGGAGCCATCCAAATGCCTTAGTCGCCTAAATCAGAATAAACTCGGCAGTATAGGAACTTGAAGAGGGGTGATCGTTAAAGGTCAATAAGCCATCACATACTCTCATACGTCCAGACTCTAAGGAAAGTGGGGAAAGAAAAGATCGCATCCTCCTACCGGAATCAAGACTTGGAACTGCTGGAATAGAAGCTAGCATGATAACCAGTCAGGCAAAATAAACATTGCAATGAAGTGAATTTCATTAGATGTTTCTAGCATAACAACAGCAAAATTCAAAATATGAACTCACATAAATACACAAAACTAGAAAGTACTCGTCACTATTTCTTTTGACGTGCTGTCATTTACCTCTATCCTGTACTCTTCTATTGCAGCAAATCTTTCCATTGGCATAGTATGTACATGTTGTATCCAGTTGTTAGCGGGTTACTCTTGTCTCTTAAATTCCTGTTTTTGCACGATATTGGGGGTTGTTTTTCTTAGATTTTAAGTACGTACGGACCGTATTATTGAAGCCGCTTCCTTTCAACTGTAATAACACTATTTTCTTCCACTTCCGTAAGTTATCTATCTCGTGCTGCTTATTTTGTCTTTTCTGGGTATCTGTCTGAAGCATATTTTTATAGCGATAGTTACTGTTTATTTTTTTTTTTCAAACAATCTCTGAGTAGAACAGTTGGAAATATAGAATCAAAACATCCTACACAGCCAGAATTTGAACGGTTGCTGTAACCAACTTTTACAATTCTTCCTGTAAATCTCAAGAATATCTGTTATGCTCACATGACCTTCTCTACTCTGGTATAGACTTATTGCAAACATTTATTCTACTTCGACGTTCTATGAAGCATTAGCAAAAAATGTTTTACTACGCACTTTGTTACAGGTACAATGGGAATAGGGTAATATAGTAACTTAAGCGATCACTATGTGATGACTTTGAAATTCCATTCTCTTTGTATGTCAAAGAAGCAATGAACACCTTCCATTTGATATAAGTACAGAAATACATTTTTCCTGCAGTACTTTCGAGGACATTTTTAGCAAATTTAGGATATATATTTCATTTGTCATTACATTTGCCACATAACATGGTACGGCATTTTAATCAAAATCGTTATAACCACTTTTAAAAAATAAAATGTTCTAAACATGTTCCATATAAAGAGTCATTTACGGTGCAGGAATTTTCTTGAAAAATCTCATGTCACATCCTTGGCAAAAGCTGAAATTAAGTGCTAAGCTTGGAACTTAATCGACTTATCGTTTTTGAGTTATGCGTTCAGAAACACAACACGGACGTTTCTTTTTATAAGTGCCCTTTTAGATTCAAGAGGTTTCAAATCATGTGTTTTGAAACCGCCCCTGCAGTGTCTAATAAAATAATATTAGAATAAGTTCAAACAAATACATACACATGAAGTTATATACATATGAGCAGGTTAAGATTCGTGGAGATTGTAGTTTAGGAACGCCAAGGTAGAAGGGCCCAGGTATAATAGAATACGTTGACCCCTTTCAAAGGGATCGCTGTTTGCGTAGACAATAAAAGGGGTTTTCCTGGGAACAGAGGAATATATCAGACAATGGAGCAAATATTCCTGCGAGCCTTTATAATAGCCATAGCTAACGGAAGGGACGCCCTGGTACACCTGACAGCGAAGAGGCCGTCACTTTTAGGAGTTGCCTCTAAAATTCAATCTTATTATATTTTGTTAGCTTAATGTTAAACAAACACGCCGTAGTAGTTTCATTGTTGGTAATCTTGATTCCAGCCAAGTTCCGACATGTTCAGTATCGCCTATCGCTGCAATGGAGCTAACACGGGAGGAGCAATATGCGGCTTTGAAATTCTGCTTTCGTCTCAACAAATCTTCAGTTGAGACCTATACAATGTTACAGGAGGCCTAAGAAGAGTGTTCTTCCTTACAGCACAGCTCAAAGGTGGTTTAAAATGTTTAAAGAGCGGAGATAATCAATTTCATAGAAAGGTGGGCTCGGTGCTCCAGTTATTGCTCTTACGGAAGAAAACATCAACATTGCTGCTGCCATTGTGAGAGAGGATCGACGAATTACCTTAAGATCACTTTCTGAAATACTGAATATTTCATTGGGTGCCAGCCACACGTTGGTGACAGAAACATTACACATGAGACGTGTTTGTGCGCGATGGGTTCCAAGACTGTTGATTCCCGAACAAAGGACATTCGCATGCACATCCGCATGCAGTTGAAGTTGATGTTAGAGGAAGATCCGGAGTTTCTTTCAAACGTAATCACTGCTGATGAAACTTGGCTACATCATTTTGATCCTGAGAGCAAACAACAAAGCTCAGTGTGGAACTCTCCTTCATCACCAACCCCCAAAATAGCAAAAGTGGTTGCTTCTGCTGGGAAAGTTATGGTCATCTTATTCTTTGATATTCATGGAATGGTTTATCAGCATGTTGCACCTGCACACACAACAGTAGCTGAACAATACTACAGGGATGTCCTGAAAACATTGCAAGTCCATATCAGGCCCAAAAGACCACATTTCCGTGAAGCAGGCTGGATGCTGCACCACGATAATGCGCGGCCGCATATTGTCATTGTTGTTTCTGAATATTATGCACAAATCAACCTGAAGTGCATCCCTCACCCTCCCTATATTTCGGATTTAGCCCCATGTGACTTTTTTCCTATTCCCTAACTTGAAGAAATGTGTTCGTGGGAGGCATTATCTATCTTCAGAAGCAGTGGTGAACGCTGCGGAGGCGATTTTGAAGGATCTCTCAAAAATGGCTTCCAGCGTGTCTTTGAAGACTGGCAGAAACGCTGGAACAAGTGCATCGCATTCAGGGGAGAGTATTTTGAGAAGGACCATCAAAATTATGAGGATGAGTAAAGGTACGTTGTCAAAAAAAAATGTAATCATTCTTTATTGAACAGCCCTCTTATTTTATATCTTTTTTAATCATCGCCGGTTTTATTACTGAAGTAATATTGGTAAAACGTTACTCTCATTTGTCATCTTTAATATCTAAGGGTACTTCAGTGTCTCAACTTTTCAATCTATGTTGATGTCCTTTTGCTTTGTGGTTTTATTGCTTTAATTTTACTAAATTTAATCTTTCTGTTTCACTCACTCACGTACATACACACATTAGTTTATATCCAAACTCTAGGGAGGATACGTAATGACCTTAGTTAAATAAAAGTTCTCCTTGCTAGGTATAAATTGAAACCTCTAAACCGAAAAGGTCACTTTTAATCTATCTCCTCGGCTGCATCTGTAAAAACTTTATGGATATTACATTTACTTTTTCTGTAGTGCAAGAAAGTAGATGTAATGAATTTTACTCCTCATTGCCATTTCCAATACAGCACGGTTAATCGATGATGAACTCCCGGCATGGCCGACAGATAGCAATTTTAGCAGTGCTGTCTAGTTTAATTTCCGAACCGTGTACTGCTATCAGGTTCCACATTCCACTGGGATGCTGAGGGCGACAAGCAATTGGAGGAATGAGGGAATACAAAGGACATCGCATCCTTTGGAGCAAATGGCCGATAATAAACATTGACACAGTAGTCAGACCTTCCACTCCTTCGCCTGCTAACAATTAGAAACTCAAAAGACTATGAAAAAATCCTTTGAGAGAAATTTGTGCCTAAGGCAGAATTTTTAAGCCGCCAGACTCTGTTAAGCGAGTACCAACTCTAAAGATCTTGACCATTAGTTGCTTCTGTAAAGGATACAGAAGCGAGGAACTAAAACATAATTTATTACTGCAGTAATAAAAAAATAATAAATGAATGCATTAAATTCAATAAAAGTCTGAAATTCATTTCAATAAATATGTAGCAGAAAAGCGAAAAACTAAGAGGTTTTGGAGAAGACATTTCAGAAAGCTTCACGGAAGATCTGCCAAGGATGACAGCCTGGTGCAATTTTAAAAAAGTTTAAAAAATCAATATTGAATAAAATATGAAATGCAGCAAGAGCTTTTTAAGTTTTACTTATTGTTTCTCGAATATAGTTCATCATGACTATCAGTGTAAAATTAACTCTTTCCTGCGAAAAAAATTCAACACTTCAATTAATTCTTAACTTTCTGTGAAGTAAATCACTTATTACAAAGACCATAAATTCAAAACTATGCTTTACGTTTCATTCACTTGTAAAGAAAATGTATGCTGAAAATTTTGAAGGGCCGAAAAAAAATTGAAGCACAAGGGGTATTTTAAAGTGACAAAAGAGTAAGAAACATGAGAAAATAAATTTCCAAATACATTGTATTAATTGCTCATATCTCCAATTATATATCGCATTTAGGCATTCATGATACAGGAAGGGAAAACCACATAGACACTCTGATTCTGCATTTTTGAGGATCTTTCGCTATCATGTTTCTTGAAGTTCTCTAATTGAAATTCAGTACCGAGTAACCTTTACATTCGCTAATATTTGAAACAGCTTTGAAAGTCTCAAAAAGGGGTACGTAATTCATAAGAAAATTTACAAGGGAAGTATCCTCGTGCTCATACCTGTATTCGTTTGAGAGTTTGATGGCATTATCTCTACTCTACGTGGGGCCTGTGTGCCAAAATTCGGGTGCGGAGTATAGCTTGAAGTACCCGAAAATGAGCTCAGAATACATAGGAATACACAGGCACAACACAACATTGTACGGGAGGGATTGTGTACCCCCCTGATGGCAGTGGTCTACTTACGGCATATCTAAAGAGCGCCGTCCGCCCATACCTGACACAGCTGACGAGAGATTTACAGTAGTTACTTGCAATTGGTCGCATGCGGCACTTTCCAGGCTCCAATTTTCGGCGTTGCGGTTCTACTCCACAACAGATTTTTGGTGCACATGGTTGATCCACAGCAGGCATTATACTACCAAATTTTCAGGTGCATAGCGGTGTGAGTACAGTGATAGTTCCCTTCTTAGTAACTACAAGATAGACCGCGAACAAAGTGCGGTCGGTGTGCGCATGTCCGAACACAGTCGTCTCCCCTCCTCAACATCCAAGTATTACATGACTCCTTCCCCTCCATACGTTGATCAGTGCAGTGAAGCTTGCTGGAGAGCTTCAGTTTTGGTAAATCACGCCTTCAGCTGCATTTTGTTCGCGGTTTACCTATAATTTGGTATCTCGCCATGGCAGCTCAGGGCTAGAGCACCCGCGCAGAAAGCCGTAAATCAATGGTTCATGTCTCTGGCACAACAAATGATAGAACAGCACATTAAGCGACTTCATTAAGTGGAAGCGTATAATTAATATGTTAATGTCTTCTAGTCGGCCATTAAGCACAAGAAACAACTTGTATATGTGGATGGTTGGTTAAAAATTGATCAAATGGAAATACAAAATTCCAACTGAAGTCAATGATCGTTGTTAGCAGAATTTTCAATACATTATCTGTAAATGAAACCTTTATTTCATTTGTAAATAAATTAATTTAATCGTTTTTTCATTTCAAAACTTAGAAATGTGCAGCAAAATCTCCCGTTTAGAAACAAAAAGTTACAAGAAATTGTTCCCTGTTACCAAATGTATTGTTGAACTTAATCTTGGAATAGATGGATACATGTGAATCAGTGTGATACACTATCTTTCAGGAAAACTAATTCGGATAATAGGGACGCAGTATTTGGTTTATAAATTTAGAACTTGCCTTGAAGGGAGAAAATGGAATCAATCTGTTAATTCATAAGTAAATTAGCATTCCATGTTAAGTGTATATAAATTCACAAGCAGAGTTCACACGCTAAGAGTTCGAATAAACAAGTAACACCTCATTAAATTCAAATATTAATTCCCTATTATTTTTATTGATTAACAAATACATGCACCATGATACCGGAAGCTAAAGTTACTGACACATGTAGCATAATTTGTAGCTTTCAACAGTTAAGCAGGAAATCACAGCACACAGTTTCTTCAGAAACGTCTCAGCTGACATGCCAATACACTGGCCATAAATCTATTAGACTACATACCGACACAACTAGTCGATTACAGAGGAAACAACTATATATAATAACAAAAGAGAAATGTTCACCATAAAACTGCTTCATTTGTCAGAACGTTAGCTCAATACTAATATACAGTCAGCCTTTCTTTTACGCAAATGCAACACTTCGAAAAGTCTCTACAGTGTTCCTGTAAAGTCCATGCAGAACGCTGCTAGCATCTGACCGTCACACAGGTCCATCTCTAACACGGAGCTACACAGCAATTCTGAACATAACTCAGATATCCACATGTAATGCTTTGTTGCCGGTCCCACAGCTCGGCAATCACACATTCATTTCGAAACATTATAATGATTTCACTGCTATTCATTACCCATTGTCTAACTTAGCCTTGCATCGGCTTTTATATATCTGCCGTGCTAGGTAGCTCTCTCTGGAATTGGAAGCTCTGAAATTACAGTCGTGAAAGGTCTTTTGCGTAGTAATGATAATGCAACTCTCTTCCTGACACCAGCTTACCTTGAGCGGGAGTTTATTTCTCACGCCAGACTTGCGTCGAGTGACAATGTAATTTGAGTATTAGCTATTTATATCATTAGTCGTCTTTGAAATATATTTTCTTGAAAATCATCCGGTTGTGTTATTGGAAGATGTTGAACCTAAATCCAGAATTGAAGCATTTCGACTTTCATACATCAAAAACTACAGTTAAAACATTATCAAGATATAACTATAGTGACAAAGAGTATGTCTTCCGTTCTTATGACTGAATCAAATTAAAATTGAATATCAATATTTATTTAATTATATATGGCAATTCATATTAAATTATATTCATTATAATTCAGTATAATTATATTGCAGAAAGTATTTATTAGTCTATAGTTATGATTAATTAGTAAGTTTATGCATTAAATATTGAAACATGTACGTTTGTACATGAGTACACATCTCCACCAGCTCTTTTGTTAGGGGAATGGTGCTAGAATTGTATATCTTAGATTCTTTATGTAAATATTTGTTATGGAAAACAAATATTCAGGGGACTCAAAACATGTAGCTTTATTCCGTGCACTATATAAAACGAGTTTATCCAGCATATGCTAAAGAAATGTTATTCTTTCACATGCCTTTGTTGTCAAAATCATCTTTGTTAGACTTTTAGCTTTAGTTCTCTAAGGAATTAAGATTGCGGTGTGTGCATTTCCACGTGGAACTGCTCTTTGCCAGCAGTGGATGGATTACAGAGGAGCATTTGTGAAAGGCGTGTGTTGAATGAGCATCCGGCACTGCGGTTGACGATCGATGGACGCCGGAGTATGATGCCTGTGCCAACAAGACTCCATTATCTGCTCTTGGGGTACCTAACATCAGGCTTACTGGGTCAGGCAGAGTACATATTATCTGATCACCTTAAGTGCCTCATCTGCAGTCTAACAAAATGCTGGAAGATAGGAGATAACAAGGTTTCCTATGTGTGTACTTAGCACTGTTGATACCTTCTCCAATTTTCTTACAAGTGCACTTTTATAGAACAATAGCTCTGCTTTCGAGATCCACCACACAAAAACTTGATCGTCGGAGTGAGAAGTTTAGTTATGTTAAATGCTCTTAAAATAATGAAAAAACGCATTCAAACCATAAATAAGACATATCCGTACACCGGTTGTTCCGTTGTAGGTGCCGGATATCACCAATTAAGTCAACTCACTAGTGAAATTTACAAAAAGTGGTCCGATTAGTCAATTTTTAGGTGTTTTTATTATCATTTCAGTTCACACCAATTTTTGTTCCGTCTTCAGCATTCCAATATTTTTATTTATGAACTAATACAGAACTTTTAAAGTTGGAGCTTATCTATTTATTTCATATTTCAGTTTTCAAATATATTTTACTCAAAAGGTTTGCAACATCCTGCAAGGTTCAAGTGGATCCACGTAATGTTTATAAAGCTATAAAATACTGTAGCTAATATTTAATGCAAAAAATTAGGGTGACATCCATATTTGATAATTTTTAAAACCAGACTAATGCGTATTCCTCCATTCTCCACAAAAGCTCTTATCATTTTTCTTTTTCATTTTTTCGTGCAATGGTCATATCGGCGGCCCTTCTCCTTTGGAACATATCGAAGGTGTTAACTCGAATTCGTTGGGCTTTTTAATCATTACATCACGCACACATTCGCACTCTCACACTTCCAGACTCTGGGGAAGATGAGGGATTATCTTGGTCGGAGAAAAATCCCCACTCCCACCGCCGGGAATCAAACCCGGGATCCCTAGCACAGCAGGCATATGCTCTACCGACCGAGCTATGGGGCCAGCCTTCATACATTTTGTTATGACCGATAAGCTCAAATTTGAGCCAGAAATTGTAGCTCATCCAAGGAACCTTTAGATAAAATGTAAAATTGGAACCTAAATTTTATTAAATAATGCCTCAGTAATTAAATTTGGACATTAGAATTTTGTATTTTAATTGTGCAGAAAGTTCAATTATTAAATAAAAATTTAAGTTTATAGATCAAAAGATTGGGCATTTGGTATTTCTATCAATGGGATACCAAAACGTGTCACATTTTGCTTCCACCCAGATGTTCATCGCCTCCAAAATATTTCATTATCTCTCTATGTTTCCAGGCGTTTTTATATGCACTTTAAAGGAATTAAAATTTCTAGTATTCCATACATGAACGGGATTTTCCCCCATTTCTATTTTGGAAACAAAAAAAAAAAAACGTTTTGGTCAGCCAAAAATAACTTTTCACAGGTAAATCTTCGGTCTATATTGATAGGAATGGCACGTATGTCATTGCCTAAGGTAATCAAGCCATACGAATTATCAGAACAGGTCCATTTGCTTTTCACTCATTAAATGTTTAAGAAACGCCCTGTATAATATCGTCAATATTTTTTTTTCTGTGAAGATGGAATTAAGACTCGTATATAAACATGCTTTTTTAGAAACTGTGTGAAAATAAATGTAGTGCAGTGCTTTAAGCTTTTAACGAAATATTTCATATATTTCAGATGAAAGACTATACTACTCTTAGGTCCTGACTAGTTCGTTTTTAATTTCCTGTCCCGCATGCCAAGTTAACTCTTTCAACCTGGTAGATCACATCGGATGATGAGTGAGTTAAATGAGCTAAATGAGCTAAATGATGCATGCATGAACCTCGTTACCAGACATTTGTTTGCTCCAAATGAGTGGAAACCCCAAGAAAAGAAACTTGGTAATTCCTAAGTGATTCGAACTCCTGCCCGCGTCGGTAGCGTAGATGGTAACAGGTCTGCCTCACGTTCAAGATGTCCCGAGTTCGAATCTCGGTCAGGGTGAGTTACCTGGATAAGGTTTTTCCGGGGTTTTCCCTTATCCTGATAGACGAATGTCGGGTAACTCTAAGCTCCATGGACCCCGGATTCATTTGAGCATCATTTCATCCATTTCATTCATCGTCCGATATGACTTAACGTTGGAGGACATAAATTGAAAAGAAAAAAAAAGGGGGAATAAAGGTGATTCGAACTCGGGACCTCTTGGAGGTGAGGCAGGCACACTACCTCTACAGCACAGAAGTGGGCTTCTGTTGAGTTTATTAATAGGAAATAGCATTATCTTTTATTACTGTAATGAGCTCCAGATAGCAAAACCAAAAACGGCAATGTGTCTAAAATATTATAAATATTTTGATGGTCTCGGCTTCCACATGCCCTGACGTACATTACAATCATTTTCTTTTCAATGTAATGCATTTTAAAATCTAGTCTGCTTCTAGAACACCCTGTGTAAAACATTTAAACGTGTTAAACAACTGAGGCCTTGTCGTTGTACCCCTCCCTTCCCCCATTACTTTAATCTTAGTCTTTGTATGAAACGTATCCCACTCAAGACTCGCCATGTTTGCTAAAAGCGGGGAAGTGAAAGGTCAAAAGCCACGAACCAAGATGCATTTTAAGAAAAATTATGCCCTCCAGTTGTGTTACTTTGCAGAATAATTATATTTTGGGTTCAGCAATTTAGTTTACCTGAATAAATGATTTGCCAAAGGAACCTTCCCACGCCAACGACCCAGAACTGCGTTACTTGGTCAAGTACGCCGATCGCCCATTTTTCTGTAACCTGAAAGTAACCGCGTATCGTGAGAACCTTTGTGGGCTCGTCCTCAGCACGTGTTGCCTCTACCTAATAACATTTTAATATCATCGATCCCTGTGTTCTACTTCCTCATTCTCTTGCCATTTCTCAACATGACTCCAAAAGATGATGTTCGAAAAGGTACTCGTGCTGCTTCCGGATATTCCGTAACTGTTGCTTTCAGTAAGTAAATATTTCTTTATTAACAAAAGTATACTGGGCTTAGGTGTCTACTAAACCATTCCTATAGAATACTTTGTTAACGAAACATTTTAGAGTTGTGCTATATATTTCTTTGTAAGCACCTACAATTGGAATAGGAAAACAGAGTAAGCTTGCCCGCCTCGGTAGCGTGGTGGTAGAGTGTCTGCCTCACGTTCAAGAAGTCCCGAGTTCAGGGTGAGCTACCTGGATAAGGTTTTTCCGGGGTTTTCCCTTATCCTGAAAAACTAATGTTGGGTAACTCTAAGCTCTATGGACCCCGGGCTCATTTGAGCATCATTTCACCCATTCCATACATCGTCCGATATGACTTAGCGTTGGAGGACGTAAATTACAAAAAAAAAGTAAGCTTAGCAATCTTTTAAGCCCTGGATGGCTATGAAATTCCGTTCTACATACTTATATAACCAGGAAAACAATGACTTCCCGTTTGAGAAAAGTGTAAATACTGGAAAGTTAAAACCAATAACTAGGAGTGCATCTGAAATGGTTAACACACACATAAAAAAGAAATTCCTGAAATTTTTCTATAGCGATATATTATGTACATAGATTTTGTTCAGCTCTCACGGTGTATCAGATATACAAAAGTCATTCAATATAAGAGGGCATCAAAGGCTATTCCTAGAAAATTAAAGACTGAAAAATAAAGTATCTTCTACCTGTATTTTAATAATAAAAGTTGCTAGCTATTAAAGAAATTAAATAATTTTAAAAATGTTGCGTTTAAAGCATAATTTTGAGCAAGGGAATTTTGTTGAAAATTTTAGCGTTTTTTTTTAAAGATGCTACTTAAATATCAAGCTTGGTACGAACTGATTTCTCGTTTTTTTTTTTTTTTTTTTTTTTTTTTTTTTTTTTTTTTTTTTTTAGTTAAGCAATTCACAGAGACACATCCGACCCTTTTTCTAAAATTCAGGAACTTCAAAACGTCTATTTATAGTGACTTCTCTATATTGTATTTTGAGGTAGAATTTGATATTTTCTGTACCTTCTTTCCAATTAATGGTATAAGTTGTCTGTCACTTAAGAAGTATCTCAGGGTATAAGCAGTTCATACTCGTATAAAAAGTTTTTATTGAATCTGCCTGTTTTAGTAGTGACATTGACGTGCACACGGTGGGATACAATGCTTCCCTTAGGGATAGTTCTCCTGAGCGTATCTACAGAAAAGTTCATATTTATTTCATTCCATGAATTACGGTTTTAACTAAAGTATATTTTATTTTAAATTTCTGCATATTTATAAGACGTAGAAAACAAAATAATACATTGTTCTGACTCGCTGATTTAAATGTTATGAAGTTGTAACCACCCTATTTTATTTTATACGAAATGGTTAATCGCACGAGAGATTGAGTTTGACAGAATCCGTAACGTCTCAATGAATTTGTTAAGTTTATTGTATGAATAAAATGTAGCAGATAGCAATTAATAGCAATTACGCCTTTACTTGTATTTTTAAATGGCATACTTATTAAATGAATAAGCAATCGAATGTATTACGGAATATTAACCATTTCTAACAATAGGAATGAGAAAACAGTTAA
>CM060952.1:168339339-168389339 GCA_030765055.1 Mantis religiosa
ACCAGAAGATCCGTGGTTCAAATCCCGGCTATGGCATTGAATTTTTCACTCTGACTCTACGTTTCCACATACTCCATACTAAATTCCTTTTTTAAAAACCCAGCAGTTCTTTAAAACGAACAAGATTTGTTTAAGTTATTAAAAATTAGTTTACGGAAAGCTATAAATCAATTTACCCATGCATAGCTACAGGTCTTTCCAAGTAAAACAAACCGTTAACTAGGCTTCCACATCCAGAGAGAGCGGGTTCGATTCCCGGCTGGAGGATGCAAATTTGTTTTAACTAGAATTATTCCTTATCCTCCCTAAAGTCTGAAAGTATGAATGAGAGTGTAAATATTTGTGTTAAATGCATAAAACTTAAATACGAAACTAAGGTCAACATGACGGTAAACAGTTGAACTGCATTTGTTGAACTTCATTTATGATGAGAATTTATTTCAACAAAGTGGCTGGCGTAAATTGATATGATAAAGGTGGCATATAAATGGAACAAAAATTAATTTAAAAATATTCGTTTCGAGCTTTTAAGTTGAAAAGAAAGGTATTAAAGATAAAATTGTAGCAGCCTATGATACGATAGAAGGACGAACCTGAAATATATATATATATAATTATTAAAGTCAAAAAATCAAAACTGCCTGTCTCATCCATAAATTGCGACAGAATGCTAAGCAACCGTTGCCGAACTAACCATTAAACAAGATATTTGTAAGAATGCTGGTACTCAGTTGCACAGTAAAATGTCTCAGGTTTGGCAAATTATTTTTATGGGAAACGTCAATCGTATTACAATCCCTCTATACCCAATCTGAATAGGAAATGAGTAAATAAAGATGCAAACCGCAAGAAAATGACAGAATATCGTTAATAACCAATTTCATTTCCTAAGATCTATGATAAAGATTTAAATACACGTCAACAATGCTCATGATGAAACAAAAAAAAAAAAAAGTCATCAGAATCTGGACCCTGATTATGTATAACGACCTACGACATTTCAGTTGTAAATATTTTTATTTTTACAATTACATTGTAATGTTTTATTTTTTTATTTTTAGTACAGAAAGGCAAAATCCATTTTCCAGTTCCAGAAGATAGGCTAGGGCCGGCCCTTGCAGGTTTGCTTTCCAGAACGTTTGCTTGGTCTTCTGGCCTTATATAAGCTATCGGCTATTACCGTACAGTTTTTCAGTAGTTCACAGTGAGAATTTGGGCGTAGTGAACAATGACGAGTGCTGTTCAGTTGTGAGTTGCGATTCTGTTCTGTTGAGATTCATTTGACGTGGAAAGTGACAGACGCACGCACGAGAAGAGTATGAGAGTGTGGGAGAAGTGACAACAAACCAAGACTTTCTTCCCTACGGTGAAAAGCAGAATGGACACTAGATCACAACATAACAGCAGTTAGGTATTACAGGACACGGATATTTGGTGTTTATCTACAAGGGTTTAAAATCAAAGAAGATCCATCAATACTTATTTATTATCTTTTTACTTTGTTATTTTAACTGTTATTTACTATTTATATTATTATTTATTTTTCTTATTCGCTTATTAATTATAACACGTTTCTTTTTATCTGCCTCTGAAATTTTATTGTTTCTTATAATACCTCTGCAAACCCTGATGATTACATCTCATCGTTCTTCAGAGCAAGGATGAGATCTAATCCGTTTTCTAGTAATTACATTCAGTTTTTGCGTAGGCTTTCACCATTAAATTTTGGGTTTTTGGTCTTGGTTTATTTTATGAGCGACTCGATGACATGGCAATAAGGAATCTGCTGGTATCTCCAATAAATAATAATAAATGGTCTATGGCTATTGTTTAGTTGCACTGGCCATTAGCAGCACCTAAGACTAGAGCCCGCCTCGGTAGCGTAGATGGTAGCATGTCTGCCTCACGTTCAAGAGGTCCCGAGTTCGAATATCGGTCAGGGTGAGTTACCTGGATAAGGTTTTTTCCGGGGTTTTCCCTAATCCTAAAGACGAATGTCGGGTAGCTCTAAGCTCCATGGACCCCGGACTCGTTTGAGCATCATTTCATCCATTTCATTCATCGTCCGATGTGACTTAACGTTGGAGGACGTAAATTATACACCAAAAAAGAAAACTAAGACTAAGGGCAAACTCCGCGCCACCATAGCTGGCTTTGCATCGCGGTGACAATATAAATTTCTGTCAGGAACTTGATCAAAATATGTCTAAGTTATTTCGATACTCCATTGATTTACATAATATTATTAATTTATTATTATTTATTGGAGATATCCGCAGATTCCTTATTGCCATGTCATCCAGTCCTTCATAAAATAAACCTAAACAAAAAACCCAAAATTTAACGGTGAAAGCCTACGCAATCACTGAATGTAATTACTAGAAACCGGATTAGTATGCAAAATGCATGCTCTTTTTCATGCTTAAAAGCATGCTCAAATGATAAATTTTGTATGTCACGTGTTTACAGACAATTTGAACACTATTTGTTAATGCATATAAATGCATATTCCGAGGGAAAATGCACATTTCAAGTTTTAAACGAAAATGTGCATATTTTACTCTTGAATGTAATGTTAAATTAAAATGCTCCCCTTTGGATAATTTCAATATTACTATTACTTAATAAAG
Source organism: Mantis religiosa (assembly GCA_030765055.1). Taxonomy (NCBI): domain Eukaryota; kingdom Metazoa; phylum Arthropoda; class Insecta; order Mantodea; family Mantidae; genus Mantis; species Mantis religiosa. Next base: position 168,341,970 of record CM060952.1, read on the forward strand.
TATCTGAAAAGAGCCAATCAAGATATACATGTAAAAAGCGCAAGTATTTATTTATAAATAGATACATGCTCTAGCAGAACTCGGAACGACTGGAGGAAACAAAAAAAAAAGTAACGTATGATGATATGACTTACAATCAACACCGAGTAATCAGCGTGTTTATTTGCATCATTATAGCTTCCTTGATTTTTGTACATTATATTGTGCATATTTTTACAATTTTTCATGCATATTTGAATACATATTTTATTTTATTTTGAATACAAATCTGGGCTCTAGTAATTACTAACGGCTGCATCATCATTTTGAGCCACGTGAATTTATTTGCTGAGAAATTATAATGCTTCCCATGTCGCAGCTTAAATAATGAAAGTCAATTAATCCCATGTGTTCGGAGTTTTGCACGTGTTGTGTTTACATTAGATAACACAAACAGCGCACCACGTGTTTTCGGAGGAAGCTTCCATTTGTATTCTGATGGTATGGCATTAACTCGCGCATAATTTAAAACAGGTAATCGAAGAGGTGGATTTAATGTAATCCTTTTAAGTCCTGTCATGCATTAAGCCTTAATGCATTACAAAACACTTCGGCATTCGTTTCCTGTCTAAACATGTTTTCTACAACTTCTCATACTTGTAAGCTTACAATACACGACCTATTATGTGTTTCAAATGGAAAATCTAGAAATCGATGCAAATATGACCTCCAATATGGTGGCACAGTATTTTAATATCCGGTTGTGTACCAATGCACAAAAAAGCGAATTAATTCTATTTGATTATAAGAGACGTCCTTTCGAACCTCTGCTTAATATAGGCAGTATTCTAGTCCAGTGTATAAAAAGTGTAAATGTATTACGTGTAATCCTTGATGACAAGTTAACTTGGAACAACCACATTGAAAAACTAGAAAGTAAATTAAGCTCAGGACTTTTTGTGTTGCGATATTTAGCCAATTTTCTCTCAGTAAGTTAGTATTGTGACTTTGTGGGTTCGTGAAATTAAAAGTCCAATTGCACAAACTCAAAATGTTCTTTATTTCCACCGAATTACAGTTGGAACACTTGTCGATTACATAGAATTACGTAGCGTCACAATTACAATTCATCAGTTCGTCTGTCACAGGTCCACTCTACACTCACAATTACGTACAACTCCTCTGATACACGTACACAGTCTTCCGGTCCGTTCACTCACTCGGCGCTCCTCATGGCTGCTCGCCAAGAACTGAACTCTCTCAAGAGCCAAGAGCAGGTGCAGGTCGCCCGGGTTCTCCCGGGGGGAGGGTTACACGCCACGGTACCTATCCGCTGTGCGGATTTACCCGTGCGGTAAAATAGATGTAAGTTATTGCGCAAGCTTGCGTGTCGTTATGTTAGACGGCGCAGTTGACCTCCACTGATGCTTCTGGTGCCGGGATATTCCCCTTGGGGGAACAGTGCCCGTTCCACCCTGCTTTTGCGGTCGCTAGCGAGCCGACAAGCCGTGGTGGAACCAGTAGCGAGAGGCCAGATGGAAATTTGGTTGATGATGTTGGTATTTCCAGGTCGTGCGCGCGGCGCGTCGCTTATAAGACCAACTGACCTATCTAGAAGGTTCCCGGTTAGATGACATATCCCGACTGTTCCAGACTCCGGGGGAGGGGAAAGAGATGGCTAGTGATGTTTTTCCAACCATCCCCTCGTTACCGCTACAAGATAAATGGGTAAGCGTGGACTGAATTCCTCCTGCCGCCCACCCGGCTGCTAGCTGGCCGTGCCTTCCGATAATTAGGTAACAGTATATTTTGCATTAATATATTCACATATTTCTTTTGGCATCCAGCTGTGGGGAAACACTTCCACATTAAACTTTAACAGAACTTTTCTCCTACAGAAAAGAGCTATCAGATATCTGGCAAAAATAACACGTACGAGTTCATGCAGGCCGTATTTTATAAAATTAAACATACTTACTCTTCCCTGCATATGTATTCTGCAAACAGTACTTACTTTTTGTACATAGCAGGAATATAACCTCCACAAATTCTGATGCCCACACATATGAAACAAGGGAAAAGAATAACCATATAGTTAAAGGTCACAGGATAAAACTTTTTGAACATAAGCCCCAATACTTTGGTCCAAAAATTCTTAATAAGCTTCCGGAAAGCCTAAGAAATACTGTGTCAGCTGCTAAGTTTAAATCTAAACTGACTAAATTCCTGGTAAGCTACAGCATAGATGAATATTTTGATGACAACTTCGATGACTTTGAATAATTATATTGTGTGTGTGTGTGTGTGTGTCTGTGTGTGTGCGTGCGCGTGTGCGTGCGTGTGCGTGCGTGTGTGTGATGAATGACAATTTTTTTGACAGTTCTAATCGTTTACTTTTAAGAGAGAGTGTATTACAAATGACATGGCTTAATTGTGTTCAAACACTGTATTAAGTTGCAATATATATGAATATGAATATAAGGCGTCCTTGAGCGCTACTAGGTGAGCAACCAATGGGAGTCCTGCGGTGTTTTCGTATTGCATTCCCGCTAAGTAGTGTGTGAGGAGCTCCGACCTAATCAATCTGATTGAAATACTTTTCACGCTAATACAAAAATTCATATTTTGCCAAAACTGATCCATGTGGAAGGAGAGAGTAATGTATCTAACATAACTATAAAAACCCATATTTTTAGCTCAAATAGTTTTCCTAATACAAATAAATAGATACCATAATATTATAACAATGCATTGCGACGTAAGCATTGTAGTAAGTATGACTATTAGTTGGCATGTAAGCCTGAATGTATATTTGAAATTACTCAGAACTGAAACGTTAACATTTGACATGACATGGTAAAAAATATATATACTTTGAATAAACCAAGGTGTTTGTTAAATTCGATGAGAGGAAACGATACACTTCTTGCTAGTCTGGCAGAACGTGTCTGATCAACATCTTTGTTTATGAATGGTTCATAATCTCTGTTTATTCTAGAGTTCAAAGCAGCATTATTCAGTTACTCTTCCATGAAAAATTGTATCAGCTGTATCAATGAGACGTGATCCACCTCCCCCCCCCCACTACTGCTAGAACAATCCAATAGAGTTAATGTGGGCTCAAATTATGCTGCAAACAGAAATCATATTTTTAAACTGACTGACGTTGAACGACTTATTCTCAAAGAAATTGACAAGGAACACAAGACTGGGAAAACTGCGTGAGACATCAGACAAACTAGAAGATGACTTTTGGAAAGAAATAGCACGTAACGAGATTTTGCAACCTATCATCATAAATTTGCAGTACTCAGACGTTGAAGACAATGACAATGACTCTAGCTCCAATGTCGTGTTTGCGGTGAACTAATTCCGTAGTGTGGTTGACCATTGTCATCGTCCAATTGCGTTCCATTGTAAGTACCTATTGTTTTACTATAATGCTTCAGTTTCGAAGTATTGTTAGCATTCTTTTTTGCACCGTAAAAAATGATTCCTTTATAAGTAATTGTTGCTGTAACATTCACAGCTATACGGATGCACCGCTGGTATTTTCGTTAAATTAGAAAAATAAGTAATTCATATACTATAATTAATTTTAAACTAAATATTTAAACCTGTTGCAATTGTGAAACTGGAAATTTTAGTTTGCGTTCCCTTACGTCTAGCGCTACGAACACTCGCAAGTGTGCGAGAGAGAGGGAAATATAAAGAGTGGGAATAACGAGGTGGCAACGGTGAAGGCTCTAACGCATCTCATTCGCTACAGGCGAGAACTCTTCCCGTTTGAAACACATAATAATTTCTGATTTCGATTTGTGATGAAATGTAACTTTAAATGGGAGTACTTTGTGAATAAAATTGGATAACCAAATAACACTGGTCGACAAAAATGAACGGGTTTTCTTTCCCAAGAATGAAAGTAACAGATTCAGAAGTATTTTTCACGTAGAATTTTCGTGGCCAGGTATATGAGATTCACGTTTAGGCCATGATTTTCTCAACATAGTGAGACTTCTTACCTCTAATGTCCCATTTGTACAAAAAAAAAAAAAAAAAAAAAAAAAAAAAAAAAAAAAAAAAAAAAAAAAAAAAAAAAAGCAAAATTTTGTTAACACAAGTTGCAAACCAACTAATGAAGCAATTACCGTTAAGTCACCACAGATATTCCATTAATATTTTCCATATTGTATTTTCTCTAAAATTAGTTTCATATTTTCATATATCTCTTTCGTATCAGCGGCATGTGCTGCAGGTATTAATAGAAGTTCATTGCAAACTGACTTTAGAGGAGTCAATGAATAATTGCCGCTGAACCTGCACAGTGTTGGTTGCTGCTGAAGCATGATATTACATATGTCCTTAAATACAGCTTGAATAAAATTTCTATGTATAAAGTCAAAGATAATGTTAAAATCATATTTTGAAAAGTAGCTGCAAAAGAAAACTGTGCGTGATTGAAAAATTTTGACTGCATATCTGAATTCAGTATATAAAAATGCACTGCCTTCACTAATCAATTTCTTGTGAAGAAACTCATGTCGACCAATGTAATCTAATGTTTTAGCACCAGTAAGATGCATTAACAATATTTTGTCAATTGCCAGGATCATGCCAGCACCACTGTTGTGCTAAAATTTTGTAACGTAGGAGTTCTCCTACATGCCATTAAATATAATAATATATTTATTAATTAAATATACCTATTAATAAATATATTGACATGCGTCTGTTGCTTTTAAGCATAGTTGAAAACCATCATTCTGGATCTGTCTAAGTCCGCGACCTTGGGATTAGTAGGCCAGTTAATATGTCAAATGGTAGATGTCAGATCTAGGCCATGTCAGATTATATCAGATAATCGAATAACCTAAACTGTTGAGGATGATTCAACCCTGTATATTAGAAACGCTGCGGATTCTTGATCGAATTATGTTTACCTACACAATGACATGAATCTTCGCAAATCAAAAATCCGAAACTCTATTCCCATGTTTAGCAATGTTCCAAATGGATGGTTTGCGAAATAGTAGTTATGCACAACCAATCTGGTATGAATAGGTATTATATACATATTATATATAGGCAATATTATGACGGCTCAAATGAATTTCATATTGACAAATAAAACAGGATTTTTTCCCCTTTCTTTTTCCTCCAGTTATTACCTATGCCAGCCAAAACTTAAATGTCGTGCACGGGTGTGTATGTGCGTCCATGCATGTACCAAATAAAAAGAAAATATAGCTGAGGATGTGTAAGCTGAAAAAACACCAATTTCAGGAAAATGTTCAATCATTAAGATATTAAAATCTGACAAATCAGTAATTTTTTTTCATAGTAATGTTTGCTTAAAAAATATTGCTGTTCTGCCTTTGAATTTTATGGTACTTTAAGCAGTGTAATTTAAAATGCCCTTCTTGCTTCTCCTGAACTCCACAATATTACATAATATCAAGACCAACATATACTAGTTGTGAAGTTCGAAAGCAGTTATATTATGGCCCATTGGGTTGCTGGCCCAAAGGGACTGAATTGATCAGCTATGGATAAACTACTTATGCTTAGTCCCAAAGTCTTGTAAATATAAGGAAATAGAACCTGTAATTGAATTTGTAATTAATCGCATACAACATTACGAATAAAATAAAAAATAAAGGCATAAATAAATCTGCATTATTTGCATAAAAATAGAAGTGCAAAACTCATGCTTTACATATCACTCAAACGGGTAGAGATCTTTACATCTTCTCCAAGGAAACAGATTAAAAATTCAAGTCTGAGACCATAGCAGGACCTAATATTGAAAGGTAGAAGACTAAAGCAGTTCAGTGCTGTATTAGACTTCACTACACTCTTGTGTGCATCTACTCAAGATGTGTACTGAGGCCATTTCTACTAACATTTATCAATATTAACAAGAAGCAGTTTTGTTACGTTCATTTGCATCTGTTGTTTAAATAGGCAGTGCATTTAGTGACAAAGCTCTATATTCATTGTAGTATTAACAACAAATTATAATTCAGTGTTTCATTGTAACGGCATTAATTAGAAATATTGCTTCCTTATAATATGAACCAGTTATTTCTTAGACCTTCCTCAGATGTACCTATTGCCAATGCTGCACATAAGGCAAGCAAGAGGCCCTTTAAACAATAGTTAATAAAATATCAAGACAGTGAATTTGATATGATGCTCTTCTCTTCATCTGTGGGACTTCATTCCCATTATTACATAAATTACATGAAATGTTGTGGCAAGGCATTGGTTGTGAGGGTTGGAGGCCTACTGCCCTCCACAGAAGAGATAGTCTCCGACACCTGAGATGCAGGGGGGTTGGCGAAGGTTCCCACACCCTTCTTGGAGAGGTTTATGACACCCCATGTCAGTACAGTTACAGACCATTCAAAAACATTCTGAGGGCTTCTACGTTTGTGAATGAATCTTCTCGGTTTTAGTGTATAGAGTGAATAGGGCGCATGCTTTTTTAACGGTCTGCTTCTTGTGTAGCAGAGGTTCTCTGCCACACACATTTGCTGTCCTTCTCCCACTGTGTAAGACAGCACATACCTTCCAGGGACCTTCTTTGCGTTGCTGGACTGTAAATGGAATTACATGACAAAAGAGGACATCAGTTCACCATCGCCCCATAACCTATTAGGGCTACAATTCTTTATGCAGATACCTTGACTTTGTATCTAAAAATAATCTTAACAATTAAAGCCCCAGTGATTTTCAGTAGAACTCAGTCACCAAAACTTATTAAAAGAATAAAACTTTTCATGCTTCTCTGGAAAAATCAATTTTTCTGGAAGAGTGCTGAGGAAAATTACTGCTATATCTGCTCATTAGAACTTGATAGTGAAATTACAAACCACACTTACCTATGCTACCCACATTCTTTAAGAATTACCTCTTATGCTCTAGGTCGATGGCCATGGCATGGAGAGAGGACCAGACTTGGATGAGGAGATGGAAAAGGTGTTTGCCATGGCGGATGAAGAAAGGTTTGATCTGGCGAGAATTTCTACTGCATCTCCTGATTCCACTGCCAGTAAAAAGAGCTTCAATGAGAAGGACTACAGCAGTACGTAAAATGAAGAAGATTCTATTAATGTTTCAAAATTTGTTGTAGACAATATTAATATTTGAAGCCTTATAATGATTTGCAACTTATATCAATATAAAGTAAGTCTGTTTGTCATTGCAAAATTGAATTAAAAGTATTAACTATCTATTGAAAATGAGATGATAACATTAATAAGTACACAAATGTAAGTCATGGTATAATTGTGCTGCTGTAGTGGTAAACTTGCACTTTGTCTTTGATAATCAGAAGCCTCTCAGGTAACACACCACAAGCATTGTTTGTTCTCGGAAGTCACTGCACTTTAATTTCTTTGGCCAAAGTGACACTCTCATTGGTGCAATATTAAAGAAATCACAAATACCAGAGGCAAGTTAGCTCCAAGTCAAATACAGCAATGCAACATCTCCCATTTTTTTTCTCACATTCTATTAGGCTGTCGTGGCTTACCTTAGTTTTCTAAGAAGTAAATGTCCACCAAGTAAACAGGTTGCTTTACATTACACTGAATATCTTCATCTTCTCACCTGCTTTTGATATGCCACATGTTAGCCATTGGCATAACACAATAGTAACCAACTTTCTAGCAGAATTTAGACAATATTTAATATATAACTGGTATACGACATACTAAGTTTCTTGTAAGCATTATTCTTTAATACCACAACAGAGAATAGAAATTTCCCAGTTTTTCTATTTAATATCTGAACATGATTATGTATTTGTATAACTAAGCATCTTTAATTTTTCAGTTTCTTTAAAATATCAGTAGTCTCACTTAACATACACTCAAGACCTAGATTAATAATTATATAAATAATAAAATATTTCACTAACTATAAATGCCACAATAATATGAATATTGTTCAGATATACTTACTTGCTAAAATGTTGACAGAAAATGTTGACAGTTAAATTAACTTCTCATACAAGAATGAAAATGGGAAAGCAAACATTTTTTATGCTTATTTTCCTTCCCTGCCTGCTTTTCTCTCTTTTTGCAATGTAAAAAATTAAAATGCAAATCATATTGTTACAATAGTAATTTGTAATTTTGTAATTTATTTCTCATCTTTCCTTTTACAACATCAAATGGAAATACAAAATCAAGATTACAATTATAAAATCAATACTGAAAAACGTCATATATTCCTAAATCTTGAAGATCTTATGTTGTCCGCCATTGAATAATAATTCTGTCCCCATACACCTAACCCTAGGTCTTTTGTGTATTGGAGGCCCTCTACTCCTTTTTACACATTTTGCCATTTCATCTATCCTACTCTACATTTTTCTTAATTGTTCTTAGCCATCTCTCTTTAACTTTCCCTAAATAATTCCTTATATTTCTCCGGTTCTTTTCCCCTTTTACTGACAAAATTTTTCTAAATACTATTTCACTCCCCAAATTACTTAGCCAGGCCTACTCTCTCCAAATCTTTGTTTGACTACAATATAATATACAATGGAAATCTGCACTCTCTTCTCCACACAATGGACATTTATCTAGCTGGAAATTAATTGTTCTTTCACACTGGCCATGTGTAGGCTAAATTTTGGAAACGTAGAGTCAGACTGAAAAATTCTATGCTATAGCCGGGATTTGAACCACGTTTCCACAATTTAGCCTACACACGGCCAGTGTGAAAGAACAACTAATTTCCATTAATTTACCTAATAGTGGTTAACTATAAGGCTCGGGCCTTAAAGTACTTACATATTGTAAGTCACCATTAAGGTAGTTGTCTCATGTGTTTATGAGAACTCCTAAGTGGTTTACTGGGAAAATACGAGTCAGTTGGAGAATTTAATGTCATATCGGCACGTTGGCCATAGTAGCTCAATGGTAGAGTGGTTGGACGGAAACCAGAAGATCCGTGGTTCAAATCCCGGCTATGGCATTGAATTTTTCAGTCTGACTCTACGTTTCCACAATTTATCTAGCTCCCTGTCTTGACTTATACCTTTCAAGTTTCTCACTCCTGTTCTCGCTCAATCAAAACCTTCTCGCGCTAACTTACTACATATATCTATATATCTTTCCCTCCCCCAGGTTGTTTTTATTTCTCTATATAATCTCAGTGAGCTTTTGTCACTTGTACAATAGTATTAATTATAACATTTCTGTTTACAGTGCATCGTAAAAAGAGTTATCCACACATGCATATGCCATTGAAATCAATACATTCCCGATCTATGAGGAAACGTGGTATCACATCACCTCGTGAATCTGAATCGGAGAGTGCTGAAGGATATGGATCTCCAGAGGTAGATAATGACTGATTCATTTACATCTATTAATGGTTTTTATTTTTAAGAAATATGTATTTTGTAATTCACTACTTGATGCCCAAAAATTATTTTTAATGCAGATCAATGGTAATAAATTTCTGTAGTAGAAAACAAGAATGCTCTAATCAGTAAATCATCAGATATTCTTATTAGAATTCTTTTAGTATAAGCCTTTATGATAGCTTTGGCAATATAATGCTACAGAAGAAAGAATCTTAATTCTGTTTGTTATGTCTTCAAAAATACTATCCTCTGATTTAACATAAATTCTTTATAATAACAGTTTCCTTATTTAAATAAGGCTTAAAACTTTATTGATTTAATTTCTCTAAGAGCCCTCAAAGAGCTCTTACACGGAGATAGTTTTAATATATTTATTTATACGAGGGCTATCCAGAAAGTAGATTACGTTTTCGTCTGTTTCCGCTAGGGGCGGGGCTAGCGCGGCCATCTTGGGGTCAGAGCGTTGCGCAGCTCAGTCGGCATCTAGCCGTGCTAGTGAGAGGTTCGTGCTGTGCTCCGTTCAGATACTGTGACGGTTTGAAATGTCTGCGTTAATTGAAAATCCCGCGAGGTGCGTGCAGTAATAAGGTTTCTGACTGCAAAAAACTGTAAACCGATAGAAATCTATCGGCAGCTTTGTGAAGTGTATGGGGACAACATTATCACTGAAGGTGGAGTGCGTCAGTGGGTCATCAGATTTAAAAATGGCCGAACCAATGTTCACGACGAAGATCGAAGTGGGAGACCCAGCATAGTGACTGCCGAACTTGTCGAAAAAGTCGATGCTAAAGTCCGTGAAAATCGAAGGTTCACAATAACGGAACTTTCTTTGAGTTTTCCACAAATTTCGCGAAGTTTGTTGCACGAAATCATCAGCGAAAAGCTTGGTTACCACAAGTTTTGTGCAAGATGGATTCCAAAAATCTTGACAGAGGACCACAAAAATCAGCGAATGGCTGCAGCGTTGAACTTTTTGGACGTTTACCATAAGGATGGCGACTCTTTACTCGATCGCATCGTTACTGGTGACGAAACATGGGTGAAACACGTGAACTGTGAAACGAAATTGCAATCAATGCAGTGGGGGCACACAAGTTCTCCCCAAAAACCCAAGAAATGCATGCAAACAATGTCGGCAAGGAAGATGATGGCGACTGTTTTTTGGGACAGAAAAGGTGTGATTTTGGTGGACTTCCTGGAAAGAGGCACTACAATAAACTCTCAAAAGGTATTGCCAAACTCTCCAAAAACTCAGAAGAGCCATTCAAAACAAGCGCAGAGGAATGTTGAGCTCTAAGATCTTGTTGATTCACGACAACGCCCGGCCCCACACGGCAAATGTCACTCGTGAAGTTCTTGAATCTTTTAAGTGGGAGTTGTTTCCTCATCCGCCGTACAGTCCCGACCTGGCACCGAGCGACTTCCACCTATTCCCAGCAATGAAGAAGTGGCTGGCTATGCAGCGTTTTGATGACGACGCACAGCTGCAAGAAGAGGTAACGAAGTGGTTGAAGGCGCAGGCGGCCGAATTTTTCGACGAAGGAATTTCCAAGCTCGTACATCGCTACGATAAATGCCTTAATTTGAATGGTGACTATGTCGAAAAGTAGTATTTGAGTGTGGCTTTCATCTGTATATAATAAAATTTGTTTCCTATACTTTGTTTACTTTTTATTCCAAAACGTAATCTACCTTCTGGATAGCCCTCGTAGTTATACATTATAACAATGAAAATAATGAAAACCAAGGATATTTAATTTCTATTGTATAAAATGTACATGCCTTTTGTTCAGTGAAGTTCATTTAACTGATAACATATAACCGAAGTATTACAGCATTTATGTAATACATATACATTTGCAGAAAAATCTGATCAAGGAACCTATAACTAAAAGGAAATGCAAGCAAAATTTTCTTAAAATATGTGTAGTGCTGCTAAACACATTTAATGTGGTAGAGAAATTTGAGTCCTTATAAAGGCATGAGTTACAGTTAAAATTTAAACACTAGTAGCCAGTTCTCCAGTTCTTTGTTTCTACATTTATCTGTGAGGATCTTGCAGCCTTTTAACATCTTAATATTTTTCCAGAAACATAATAGATGTGGAATTGGAGTTAGTAGGAAAAATAATTGGAGATTATCATGGAAATAAATAATAAAGCTGTAATAACGTAGTATTTTAGCTGTACTCAATATGCATTGTTAAAGACAATTTGTTTTCCATATCTTCTTCCCTTTCATTTTATTGGATCAATTTTTACACAATTTGTATCTGTGTTTTAATGGGAAATTATAAAAAATTTGTCATAAAAATCAAAATACGAATAAGATGAACGCTGTAAGAGAAAGGCAAATAAAATAATTGTAAATGAAATGTCAGAGTAAAACAAGTTTGTAAGGTTTCTTTGTGGATATATATATATATATATATTACACCCGAGGGTAACTAGATGAGTATTGAGACAGCAAATAATGACTGCTCATAAAAATATTTTGTCCCAGTTTCTCTAAGTATTCTCCCTGGCATTGTATGCAGCATCCCATCTTCTGGAACAACTTCTGGAAGCATCCATGCCACTCAGGTTCTAGCACTGTCGTTAACTCCTCTTCATATGCTACAACACTTTCTACAGGGCTAGAAAATTGTTGACCTTGAAACCTGTTCTTTCACCATAGGGAACAGGAAGAAATTACATAGAGTCAGATCGGGACTATAGTTTGTATTTTTGTCTCAGTTCCTTGCAGAAACTCCATTGTTAGATTACCTGTGTGAGCTGATGCATTATCATAATGCAACAAGTGCATCTTTTGGCGCTTTTCATTTTTTTAAACTTTTCAGAAGCTTTCCGTATAGCAATTTGCAGTAACAATTTACTGATTTTTGAGCCAAATTGTTGCCAAGTGACCCCTGTGGAGAAGGAAGAAGCAACCATTTCTTTCTGGCACTCGCTCTCTTGATCTTGATGGGTGGTTTGTCATCTAGGAACACCCAAATGGAGGACGGACGTTTTGCTTCTGGATTAACTGATATACATGTATGTTTCATCACCCCTAACAATATCTGAAATGCAGCACGCTTTTCACAGTTAAATCTCTGCAGTATTTCTGGATATCATTCCAACCATGGAGCTTCTATCCTTCATTAAATTAAGGGGCATCCATTTAGAAGAAATCTTTTTTACATGAAGGTGTTCGTGATGGATTGTTGAAATACTTGGCAAACTAATTATTAATACCATCTCAAAAACCTTTTAGGCCTTTTGGATCTTCTCTAATCATTATTTCCACAATGGTGACAGTTTTTCCCACTGAGTCAGATAACTATCCCCTCTTGAATTCTCCAAACCAGTAGAACAGAATGCAATAGCATATGACGGAGAATAGTCCCCAAATGCTGAAGTGACTGTGTTTCATTTAAGCCATATTTCAAGTTATACAATGTCAATACATGAAAATGCAGTCTCTGAATCTTCATTGCAACTTCAGGAAAGTTCACAATTTCCAAACCACAGACATAAAATGATGGGAAAATGATTGACACAGCAATGCTTTACCTGCTACCAGGAGTAGTTATTTTGACACAGTAACAGTGCTTTCTGCAAGCGAGACCAAAATTCTGTGTGTAATACCTACCTAGTGACCCTCAAAACAGCCATATGAGGTACAAAATTGCATGGGTATACAACATATTCTATTAATGAATTAACTTCATCTGTGACCTTACTGATGAATTGTGTCCATGAAATCTGTAACTCTTTATAAGTTGTATGCACTATTTAATATGTTTAACATTTGAGTACATTATTTCATAAGTATTTCCCTCTATTTTAAGCATGCAATCAGCATTCAATGGGCAACATAACAAACAGATACCTAAGATACTTAAGAGTACTTAAGGTTAACATTAGACTCATATTAAAGGCATTACTGTTTTCCATAGGCTATGCTGTTCCTTGTTTCAGGCACCTGATTCAAGAAAGGTATCTCTGACAGGTACAGATTCAGATGTGGCTGTAAGTCCTTCTAGCCAACAAAAGCCCAATGATTACGCTCAAAGGTAAGAATCATATACAAAATGTAATTACTTAGAAATAATACTCAAAAATAACTATAAAAGAATTAGGCTACAGTATGATTTCAAAGGTTATATGAAATATGGATGGTTTAATTATGAACGTCAGTTAGTTCTTACATTCTCTAGCACTACATAGTAAGTAGAGAAGAAATTGCACTTTGCCCATGTTTGATAATGAGATTTTAGTGTAAATAAACGTTTTGAGTTCCCCTGAAAATTTTTTTTTCATAAAAACATCTGTGTGTATCTGTGAACAGGCATTGCTCAAAAACAAAAAAGTTAATTGAATCTAACTTGGTTATGTGGTATGGAGGAATTTAGTAACAGTGGCATCCAAATTAATTGAAAAAAGTATTTGTAGTTGGTTTTTTATCCTACGTCATTTATATTTATTATTTGAGGGATTAGTTTCGGCTTCCATTTTCTACCTCGACAGTCAGACCATCAAGATTAAAAATGGTAGCAATAGCTCCCAAATCTATTCCCTCAAGTAATAAGTGTAAGTGACATAGTGTGAGAAACCGACTATAAATACATTTTATCAATCAAAGTTGGTATTTAACTTCAACATCTTTCAAGAAAATCTCCTCATCTGATACTACGCTTTTGGAACATTTTTTGAAAATTTTGAATTTCACATAACTACCTAACAATTACATTAAAATACCATATGCTTAAGTTACTTTCATGACATTTTTAGTTTTCTGGGAGTCCTCAGAAGTTCTCTTCAATCTAGATGACATTTGCATAACTGGTAAACTGTAAAAAAGACAAAATCATACTATATAAAAATATACATCATGGAAATTAATTGTTCTTTCACGCTAGCCATGTGTAGGACACAGTATGAAAGGGTAGAGCAGACTGAAAAATTCCATACCATAGCCAGGATTTGAACCATGGTTCTTCCAGTCTACATCCAGCTGCTCCTAACCACCATTGAGCTACTATGGCCAACATGACATTAAATTCTCCAACTGACTCGCGTTTTTCCCGGTAAACCACTACTAATTCTCATAAACACATGAGACAACTACCTTAATGATGACTTACTGTGCTGTAAAGCGCTTTAAGGCCCAGGCTTAATAGTTCTGACTACACTTAGGTACAATTAATGGAAATTAATTGTTCTTTCACACTAGTCATTTGTAGGACGCAGTATGAAAAGGTAGAGTCAGACTGAAAAATTCCATGCCACAGCCGGGATTTGAACCACGGATCTTCTGGTCTACATCCGGCCACTCTTAACCATTGAGATACTATGGCCAACATGCAAGCATGACATTAAATTCTACAACTGACTCATGATTTTCCCGGTAAACCACTAGTAGTTCTCATAAACACATGAGACAACTACTTTTTTTTAATTTTTTTTTTTTATTTTACATCCTCCAACGTTAAGTCATATCGGATGGCGAATAAAATGGGTGAAATGATGCTCAAATGTGTCCAGGGTCCATGGAGCTTAGAGCTGCCCGAAATTCGTATTTTAAGGATGAGAGAAAACCCCGAGAAAAACCTTTTACAGGTAGTTCACCCTGACCGAGATTTGAACTCGGGACTACTGTAAGTACTTTAAAGCCCGGGCTTTACAGTTCGGACCACTATTAGATACAATTAATGGAAATTGTTCTTTCACACTAGCCGTGTGTAGGACGCAGTATGAAAGGTTGGAGACAGACTGAAAAGTTCTATGCCATAGCCAGGATTTGATGTCAATGTAACTTAGTGTATTATTTTACGAAATGTATATATCCTTTATATTTCTTTGCTTTACTATACTTAATAAATATTGTAGTCTTAGTTTCTAGTCTTTTAATCTTAAACTTGTCTTGACGAGTCACCAACTTAAGACCATTGTTCCACAATGTAAGTGTAATGTGACGAATAAAGTATTCTGTTCTGTTCTTTTCTACTCATTCTATTCTATACTATTTTTATTATTTGATTGTTGATCTTTCATAATATTGTCTACATGTAAATACAGCAGGTTTAAAATGTTAAACAAGACCTTACCTTTGCAAATTACCACATTTCCATTTCTGTAAAAATCAAATGCTGCTTACCACTCACTTTAACATTTTATTTATAAGATGCACTAGATTGATTATTGCTAAGAAGTTCTCACGTAAATGATACTAAAGATTCTTATTTTGGTTAATTTAGAAATTCTCCTCAATTATTTAAGCAATGTGAGATTTTTTTACATTTTGCAAGGGTCTTTACAAAAAATATTTGTAAAAGGATCTTCACTTAACTTAAGAAGTTGATGTTAATACTTCCTTCTTCTTTATAACATTGATTTCAAAAGCATATTGCTTCCATCATTAGTTAATACCCAACTCCGTTGTTAAGGAAATCTTTAACAATTTTAAAATTTTAAGATTTCCTTAACAACGGAGTTGGGTATTAACTGATGATGGAAGCAATATGCTTTTGAAATCGATATTATAAAGAAGAAGGAAGTATTAACATCAATTTCTTAAGTTAAGTGAAGATTCTTTTAAAAATATTTTTATTTGTGTAATATTTGTTGCTTCACTGTGACTAGCTTCATTTTCTGTGCGATCTTTACATAAGTTGAATATGAATTTTGAAAGTTGCTGATTCTTCACAAAAATATTACTTTTATATTTGCAGGTTTGCTTTTCCCGAGGAAGAAGAGATGCAAACACAGGAGCATTTACCACGCACAGATTCTGAGCCTCAAATTTCTGAAAGAGCTGCAGATTATGATTCTCCAACTGATTCAGCTAGGCGAGTTCAGTTTCAGATTGGTATGTTACATCACTATCTAAAAATTAAAATGGTTAATGGAACCTTAATTCACGGTTATAAAATTGTGATTCTTATTACATCAGAATTGATAACTGAAAAATAAATTAAATAACATTAATAAATACTGTTAGTAATCCAGAGAAATTTTATACATTAACTACTTTTATGTTGCCATTGATATTAAGTAACCATATAATGAGACACAGATATTGTAGCATAGGTGGTAACATGTCTGTCTCATGTTCAAGAGGTCCCGAGTTCAAATCTGTCAGGATGAGTTACTGAAAAAGTCAAATATTGGGTAGCTCTAAGATGTATGAACCCTGGGCTTATGAGTATCACTTGACCCATTTCATTCGTTGTCCAGTATGATTTAACATTAGAGGAAGGGGAAAAAAAGGAAAAAAATTGTACATTTGTAATAAAATTCAATGTATTATAACCCAGTAAAAATTGCTGTTTACTCCAGTTCCTGTTTAGATGAGCATCCATAAAAGTTACGTAGTAAAATTTAAAGTGAATAATCATGCACGGACAAAAACTTTTGATAGCTTTTAATCTAATGGCTCTAACTGCTTTTCACTGATAGAAGTATAATGATACCCAAGAGATGACTGCAGCATTTTTATACAAAGCTTTTAAGATACAAAAATCTACAGTTTACTTCTATAGTTTTTTCTAAAACACGACAACTCTGCTTCATTCCTGTGTCAAGGGCAGAGATATTTTGAAGTTTGGCTTTATACGGTATGTGTCTGCAGGAAATAAAGAAACCATTTCTGTCACCCTGCTTATGAGAGTCACCTTTTGTTGGCTAATGGTTACAACCCAGTGACAAAGTAGAGTGCTACCCTTCTAAAGTTATCAAATTTGGCAAAAAGTATACTTATTGTGTACTTTATCATATACGAGCGTGTCCGTAAAATAAGGCCTCCTATTTTATTTAATACATATAGAAAACATGTTTGTTGTCAATGAATGTTACATTGATGGAAAGGCGGAACTTACAGCTATTTTTCAACGTTATCACCATTACGACCGATGCACTTTTGCATGTGCTGTAGTAGTTTTTATATACCCTTGTCATTGCACTCTCCCGCCAAGTTGCGCAGGTAATGCTCAACCTCATTTTTCAAATCAGCGTCAGTCTGGAAATGTGTTCCACCCAGGTGTGACTTCAACTCAGGAAACAGATGATAATCACTAGGTGCTAAGTCTGGACTGTAGGGGGATGGATGAGGATGTTCCATCCGAACTGGGCCAGGAGATCAGCCGTTCCATGTGCAGTACACACACCTTGCAATAATGCAAATTTTTGGTCAAAATCTTGTCAGTCGTAGTCTTACTGACTTCAGGGATAAGTTCGCACAGTTCACGAACTGTCACACACCGATCTTTAAGCATTTCTTGTTCCACTTTTGCAATTGTTTCGGCTGAAACTGAAGGCTGACCAGAACACTGTTCCTCATGGACGTCTGTACGTCCGTCTTTTAACTCCCTGACCCACTTTCGCACATTTTTTACCTCCATACACTGTGGCCCATAGACTTCGTATAACTGACGATGAATTTCAGTAGGGGTAGTGCCCTTGGCACTCAAAAAAAACGGATCACTGCACGCAACTCGCACTTGGCAGCGGAAGTGATAGGAAGTTCCATCACATACGGCTGCCCAGCCAAGACTAATGGTTACAACGAGTTTGTTGTGATGGGGATTTGAAGGGGTGAAACCAAGCTACACGCCAATGTTCCCGGATCTCACGTAATAGCGTTCCTCACAGCTCCAGCACCTTTGAGACCTTATTTTACGGACACGCCTCGTACATATTTAAAACTAAACATAATGCACAATTTTAATGAGCTATAGCAATATATTGCATTTTTCACCTTTTAATTTCTCTGCTATGTATATAAAGTAGGGTAAGTATCGTATCCTATCCAAAAATTTAATGCAAAGATTTTATGGAAATTTTGGCTCCCTGAATTAAAAAAAATGCATTTTTAGAATAAGATTTGAATGGGTGTGTATCTGTAAACAAAATTATTGAAAATGAAAAGACTGTTAAATACCTCACTCTAAACTTCATCTTAATTTTCTGGGAATAGCCTCTGAAGTCTTCACTCTGGATGACATTTACATAACTCATAAATAAAATCTTGTTACACAAAAGAAAATGTAGATGTAGCTAAAGCATGCAATCAATGTCAAATACATTTTTTTGAGTTAACCATTTTATTCCTTGTTATTGATTTGAACTTTCCAATAGCTGTACTTTTATATATAATTTTCCAAAATGGGAGGTTAATCATTTTTTGCCCTCCAGGTCTTGCATGGCCAGCAGAAAAAAATTTACAATAGAATTTTAAAGCTCTTAAAAATATATGATTATTGCTTTAAGCCCAACATAATCCTCTACTCCATTTTACCCACAAGGAAATGTAAAATAAAACTATTTCTACAAAAAATATTATTTTAATGTCGAGCAAATAGAAAAATAAGATTTTATAGATATTATTTGTTGAATAATGGTTGGCAAAATTCATACAAATGTAACACATGAGATTTTTTTATTTGGTAGTATTAAATGTGTCCTGCACCGTAGCGTAGCAGGCTAAGGCAGCATGTCTTGGTCCCTGGCGACGGAAAGCGGCACGGGTACGATCCCACCCATGGGATGCGGAGTTTAGGTCTTGGGTATAGAACCAGTGTCCACTCAGCATCATGAGGAAAGTGAGGAGCTTACGATAGGTAAGCGGCCCTGGTCGCGAAAACCAACGTTCCAGCTGCGGGATGCCGAGATACTGACCACATCTCCTCTCCGTATCGGTTGTATGATCACCCATCTCTGCCGTGCGTAAGTGGGCGTGAGGCCGGCAGTTGGGTTGGTAGGCTCAGGCCCACTTTGGGCTGTTATGCCATGGATTATGTTAAGTTTTTTGTATTAAATGTTTCATGGACTTAATTGTTTTATCGTATCTTTCCAGTAGCTAACTATTTGAGCTTAATATACAAACGTAAATAAATTGTTATGCAGAAGTTTCTCAATTTTTGTTAGTTTCAGTGACAATTGTGTGTATAGATGTTAATTTATTGTTCAATTTTTTCAATGGTTATTTACAGAACTGTCCTGAAAATTTCAACCCCCTACATCCAGTGATCTATATGAAGAATGAAAAATGCTGAAAAAAAAATCAGTAGAGAAAAATTTAGTTTAATAATTACAATACACTGCTTTGCTTACATGTTACAAGCACTAATTAAATTTGCATTTGTGGCTGTAAAATTATTCACAATGAAAAACCATATATGTAACATGAAAGTATTAGTTAAATAAAATATTTAAAAAAAAATCATATTATTTACCAGATTTTACTGATGCATTAACATAAACCTGGCAGTGTTACTCTCTGCCACTCATTTTTGTACATATGCACTTTGCTGTCACTTTATTCTTCCTTCTTAAATCCTTTCAACTGTATAATACACTGAGGTTTCTGAGTACAATATTTCATCAGCACTTTTTGTGGACTTCCTTTAACACTTTAGGATACATCATAACAATTACTTAGTACAAAAAGGCAACATGTGAAGCAGAGTATCTCTCTCTGCTTCAGTTACTTGCATCTAGACACTGTCAACATTCAACATTTCTACTATAACAGAAATATATAACATTTTTAATTTATTGCTCGTGGACCTAAATAACAGTAAATATTCATTTTCCTTTATTGCCACCTCAAAATATACTGTAAATGTACTATTTCATGATTACAGGTGAGACATCAAAAGCGGTAGAAGCTGAGGATAATGCAAATGTAGATGGTAATCCAGAAGAGGAAGAGGAAAGACGTGACTCTATAAAAGATGAGGAAACTATAGATAAAAGGATGAAACGAAAGCACAGCAGGCATCATCACCATCATCATCGACGCAAATACAGTTTACAAGAAGGCATGTTAAACTACACATCCAGAATTCGTACAGGTTCAGACTATGCTGGTACAGATGGAAGGCGAATCAGCATCCAGCCTGAAGAAGCATCAACCCTTCAAGAGCAGGATATTGATATTCTTACCAGTAAGATTATAAAGATTAATCAATAAGTAGTAATATATAAACAAGTTGGGCTAATGGAATAATGTTGTAGTTAACCTAAATTTTAGCAACTTTGAAATAAAAATGGTGTTTAGAGTATATAAAAACATTATATTATCTGTACAACAATCAAAATTAAATTGAAAAAATATGCAAAAGTAATTATTACTTAAGTGATACAAAATTCCTTTTCTCATATCACATAGAAAACATGCAAACATTTTTATATACAAATATAATGATTTGTAACTTAAGACTTCACTTATTGTATAAGAAATTATTATAATTCTTATAAATTCTCCAGGATCGCGATTTCATGTATATTTATACACATCTTCAGCTGGAAAAACAAAGCTGTCGCCATCGCTACTAAACAATAGATGTTGACATGTTCCTGTCAGTACCACCAAAATCTGAAAATAAAACAAATTTAAAAACAGAATTGACCACCGGTATTTCAAAATTCATTACGCGATGTTTGTTTTTTAAAATAAATATCTTTTCCCAAACCATTAAATCTATCGGACCATTTAATTGTTTTAATAATTTAACTTCTGGATTTATTTCATGGTTAAATGACCAAAAATGATCTGCTATGGCCAATTTATCAGTTTGTTTATACTTAATGTTACGAAAATGTTCTTTCGTTCTGATTTCTAAATTATGTTTTATCTTTCCAATATAAATTCTATCACAATCGAAAGAAACTGCTAAATACCAGATTTTTTATTATTAGGAATTTTACCTTTTATAGAGAAATGCAATAATACTATAATACTATATTTTGAGGAACTAAAGTTATAACAAACTCTTTAAAATTTGATTGAAAATGTTTATTAACCCAAGGATGGTAAGTAGCTTTTTTAAAATTATAATCGACTTTTATTTTTTAAGGGTAGAAATATCATTAACAGTTTTTTGATATTTGAATTTTTCAATTTTTTTTGTTTATAAAGTCTTTATTAAAACCATTAATTAAAGCAGTATTAATAATATGTTTATGTTGTTTCTTAAATTCATCTTTATTCAGGGGTATATTTATTAATCTATAAATCAAACTATTGAAAACAACAAATTTATGTGAAAAAGGGTTAAAACTTTCATTTTTTAAATAATTATCAACATGAGTAGATTTCCTATAAATACCGAAGTTTAATTTATTATTATTTCTTATCTTTAGATCTAGAAAAGGAAGAAATCCAGTAATTTCAGTTTCTAATGTAAATTTTGGAGCTTTATCTTGCAAATTATCATCCTTTCTTATAAGATAAGTGAAGTTTTAAGTTACAAATCATTATATTTGTATATATTTGTTTGCTTCACTGTTAATAGCTTTATATTTTACATATGCAAAAATTTGTTTCTCTTATTGATAAAGTACTATTAATAGTTAACTTCTTTTTTTCTAGTTGGAATTATCCACATGAGTGGGTTAAGTAATAAACTTTTCTGATGCTATAAGCAAATAATAAAAATGATTTTAGAAAATGAGACATTCTCAAAACTAAACAAGACCCTAAGTCCTAATTGTAATACGTAATTGTAGACCAAATAAAACACTTATCAAATTTTATATAAGATTTCAAATGAAGTATACTGTTTTTATGTACACCATATGAATTTTTAAAAGGTTCATTACCCCCATAGAGTGAGATGATTGATTTACCACACAAAATTAAAACACGGCTATATGTGCTTTTAGCTTTCCTTAATTATATGCGTCACTATGCATTCAGTACAGCACATTTCATAATTTTGCTTTAATGATTAGTTTAAGCCAACAAGAATGGGCAAATTAATTAAACTAGTAATTATTTTAGTTTTGAAACATTTGCAGAAAAGTGAAGCAAAGTTTAAAATATACATTGATAATGTACACCTGAAAATACAAAAAATTATATATAACCTTAATTACAATATATAGGAATATTCAAACAGGTTGATAACTTTAAAACCTGCTGTGCATAATACAGTGGAATTAAGAGTTCTTTTTCATTATACAGGAAAACTAAAAATGCTTTTTATGTGATTTGAAAGTATGCTGTTATCGTTAAATGATAATGCAGTTCATTTTGTAAATAATTTTGCTACCAAATTGAAAGAATACTCTTTGCTCTTTCCTCTACACAACAATGCCATTTTCATAATTTCTATATAAACTGTGTATATGGAGCTGTCATTGTGGCCTTAGTCCACATTTCATATAGACTATGACAAGTTTGGAGAGGTGGAATTAATCATTTGTACTTATGTCCCTGATGGTGACAGAAGTGAGAGAGTAATAAGAGTAGTCATATTTGAGAAGAGACAGCAGAGAGTAGTATTCCTAATAGTTACAGATTGAAACACTCCTCATACAACTGCCTGAAGGATTTGAAACCTGCCAATGAGTTTGCCCATGGGAATCGAGCCCACAGTGTCGTAAATGTGACCTCAGATATTACTGCCCTGAACTATCCTACTCAGAAATTTCATATAAAAGTAAATAATTTCAGGTCAAAATTTATGAAGTTTGAAGTACATATGCCTTCTCTTTAACATTTGTGAATCTTCAAACCGGATTCAAACAGGTGTAACTCTTAAACTGCACGCACTACAAATGAGTATGTTTCTGTACAGTAATGTAACACTAACAATATACTTAATTATTATCCATAACAACTTTCAATATTCTGAGAATTTTTGATATCCCTGATTTATGCAGACAGTAAACATTTCAAGAGCCCTTTTCAAGTTGAAATAACTTCTTATGAAGACTATTTACTGCTGCTTCTGCTTTGCATATATCCATTTTAGCAGTAATAGCGATGGTGGACAATTTTGGACACCAGTTTCAAGTGATAGTGTTAATTTACTTATAACCTAAATCAAAAATTATACTGTGCTCCACACAAATAATCATAAACCTTATTAAATTATAGATGCGCCATATTTATCACACATCAGCTTCCCAACTCATCTACAATTTAATAATTATTTTGCTTCACTGTGGTGTTCCAATACAGTTAAATTTTGATAAATCATAAAGCTAATAATTTGAAAATAAAAATTCTGTGACAAATGTTATATCACATAAGATGCGTTAAACACACCTCTGAACTTACGTGTAAGGTAAATGAGCTATTGCATTGAGATGCATGCTTTTATGACAACCACAACTATAGATTGGGGAAGACATACACTTTCCCAATGGCACTGAAACTTATTCCTGAATTTTTGCTGTCCATGATTTTGTAATGAAATTACATTAACCACTCTTTGTCTATCAGAGGATTGTTTGTTCAGCTTATAGCAGGTTAATGTAAATGCTTATGGTATACTACATGGCAAAGCGAGAAAGCGTATCGGGAAAAATTCGCAACACAGATGTTTATGTCAGCTTATCGCACATACACGGCGAGTCCAGTGTATGTATAGTCTATTCAGATATAATCATGTCTTCTGGACAGCATTGTGTCATACATCGGCAGACGCGAGAAAACATATCATATAGACACATGCAGCTTCCAATCTTCCATCGCTTCATTTGTGTTTCGTAACTTACTGTACATCAACTTACCTATATTTCACTCTTCTAATCGACCAGATAAGACCCAATAAGAGACAATCACAGTGCCGGTCACCTGAAGGTCGATATGCCTCAATGCTCTGTCGAATAATACTCGATTATATTAGTGACTTTGAAATATTTTGACCAAAATAATATTAATGTCATGTTAAAAGAAACATTTTAAATAGTATTTTCTTAAAATTAATTTTGTTTGACAGGTCATCGATTTGATGATGCCAAAGGTCTGCGACGATACAAGATTTCATCCAAAAGTTCAACCTCTTCAATGGTTCATGTTGGAAGAAAAGATGGAGTGGATCCTCTACAAACAATACTGCCACTGCAGTCATTGAAGAAAATCATTGACCGCAGTCCACATGAAGTGTTTGTCCAGCTAGATGAGTTGCATGGGGAGGGGGAAGAACGAGAATGGAAGGAAACCGCTCGTTGGATCAAGTACGAGGAGGATGTTGAGGAAGGAGCAGATAGATGGGGTCAGCCGCATGTGGCTAGTCTCAGCTTCCACTCCCTGCTCAACCTCCGACGCTGTCTAGAGACAGGTGAGGAAGCCAGGCCCACTTGTGTTAGGGTCCACTTATCTCAAATCTAATTTTAACGACATATTATACAGTACTTCTTAAAATAACTGTCAAAAATTAATTCACTGCATAGCTTATTTTTTATTTTATTTTTATAAGGGAATATAATGAAAGGTATGATGATACAAAGTTAAATGTTAAGACATGATAAGAAATTAAAAGCTAACCATTGCTATAAAATAGCTGAATGTTTGACAGTTATTCTAAGCACCAACCTAACATAAAGAAAACTGAGATATGGGGACCTTGAACTGTTTCTAGTGGAGAGGTTGCCTAGAACTGGCCTCCTACTTCTTGGTCCAACATTTGGTCCTTAGGAAATAGAATTATTTTATAAATGTTATAAAGGTATGTTGAACCTTAACTTAAATTTACCAGCTGAACATAGATATCATTAAAATAGTAGATTTGTTTAAAATGCTTAATGAACAGCTCTGAGCAAATAATAAAATACAAACTTAACATCAATTAAGAAATGTAAACCTGAAAAGTTTACGTAAATTCATTTGAACGCATTTCCCCTAGGTACACCACATTTAGACATGTCTAATTTGATATAACCACAAAAACATGATTTGAGATTTGTTAAAAGACCGACATTTTAATGTTTCTAAATTTTGAAAATAAAGGCAGTTTATTTTAAATTAAGAGAAACATTTTTCTATAAGCAGGAAAAATAAGATGCACCTTGAGCGACTAACTCTTAAATCTTTGAGTTACTATTTCATAGTTCTTTAATTTAAACATTTTTAATATAAGACCGGAAGAGATTCTCGGGCATTTATAAAATTATATTGCTTTGTCATGACTAAAAGTCTAATGTAATCTCTCAATACATTTTTTAAAATGAAAACGTTAGAGCTGGAACTACCTGGCTAATTAAGACAGCTTTTACTACTTTGAATAAATACCTTAGAAGGTAAGAAGAACAATGTATTCTATCAAAAGATTTGTTATGGAGATTCCTGTCCTCACCCAAATAAAAAATATTTCTTAGAAAAACAGTTTGTGCGTATATGCGTGCCTGCGCTTACTATAACTTAAAAAGAATTGAGTTAAACACCAAATAGATTTATATGGAAACTTTGGAGTTTTTTATTACCTTAACTTCACAATAAGATATTTTAAACATTAAAATTGTGGAGTTAGAGAAATGAAAAAATCCAAATTTTACATGTAAATGAAAATAACTTCATTATATTTTTCTCAATGAAAGACCAAGCTTCAACATCTTTACATTCAACATCTTCCAAGGATATGACTCACTTTCAATTAAATCTACCCAATTCATTGTGAGTTTACATGGAAATAATTTTTTACTATTTCAAAAACAGCTCATAACAATTTTGATATTATGTTTACCACATTAACAGGTGTATATTCCTGAACTTTTTCTGAATATTATAAATAAAATGTTAGTGCAGCACTAACTACACTTAATTTCACTTTTGTTAATACTTAGAGCAAATATGACTGATCTGTAGAGATTACTTATATTAACCCAGTGGCGAAAAATAAGTGAGCTGCGGGGAAAAAAGTCCATGCAACTCACTTAGTTTCAAAAAATAAAGTCCATGCGCCGATGTTTCTTCATGGTATAAACAGAATTTCTACTTCCTTTCACTTTTAGCTCAATTTTTAGATCGTGTATTGGTCGGCCTAATATTTTTATACCAACCCTTTCTTCTAATGCTCGCCTCGAAAAGAGAGTTTCCAGAAGTTCATTAACCATGTTCATTATTTATTGTTTAAAGTTTTCATTACTCATACATTGAATAAAATGAGTTTATAACATGTTTCACACTCGCACACAAAATAAAGAAACTGATATCAGCCACTAAATAACGTTACACAAAGAAATACTTGGATACAAGGCGAGAATGCGAACCACATGCACTTGTTAAAGGGATTCTCGTTATGGTCGCGGGAATAGAGTATCATGCCAACATGATGGGTGCATCACAAACAATCTGCCCTCCAATTTAATAACTATTAGGTATTGGATGTGTCTACGTAAGTAGGATGGAATTAGTTTCTAGAACTAAAATATAAAACAATGATAGATTGTTAAATGATTTTCAATGCATATTCAAGTTCTACAGCTGTAACTATGAGTGTTGGTTGGCCCTGCTTCACCGTGCAGCAAATGATTACGGCGCAACAACCAGATGCAGCACGCATTTGTACGAAAATCTAGGGATCTTAGGACATCAGGGAGGCAAGAGGGTAAGGTTGTATGCATGCGCAATAACTGATTACCGAGCTTGCTGGCTCTCAGCACATTGATGTCACGGATGCATTTCATTAGTTACGCAGGTGTTTTCCATGCATCAAGAGTTCATTATCGGTCGTATTAAATTTCTTAATTAATGCATTGTTATTAAATGGTCTTTTAAAATTTCTACAATGTGATTTATAAAACAGGAAAGAGGGTGCTGCAGCACGTAAGGATGAGCCACCCCTGCATTAACCCTCTTTTACAAACCAGCTGCTTTGTAACTCCTCACTTCTTACAGATCATCTCCTCTAATTGACTTGACCCATCACTAAAAGCCCCAATTTGTCAGAGACTTGCCTAGATACCCCAGGTCATGGTAGAATGGTTGTAGAAGCATCTGGAATTGGATTGTTCTTAAGAGCATTGCAATATATTGACTTCATAAAGAGAATGGCCAAATACATTTTGAATAAATATTTTAATTTATTTCTGTCCCCATAACCCCTGAAAATTACATACCGTACCTTGCTCCTTGCATGCAAGCATATCATAGTACAAAAGTGAATCGAGAAGATATTGACACATTGCTTCACTCACACACTTCACACAGTGTGAGTGAAGCAATGTGTCAATATCTTCTCGATTCACTTTTGTACTAATTTGTGCTTCACTGTCCCTACGCTTCTTCCAAGTTTATACTTTGAAGCATATCATAGTTTGAAAATCCTTGATCTAGGCTTTATAAAGGACATTAAGAAGAAGCAGATTAATATATACAGGAGAACCTTGTTTAACCAGATCAACTGGAACCAGGGCCAAACCAAAGTAATGAAAATTGGGGTTTTCCAGAGAATGAGGGAGAAAACAATAAAAGACATATACATAATCATTGAAATATTTTTTAAGGAATTTAGAAATTACTATCGGCACACTTCCAGCTAAAAACATGTATGCTATATGTACTTCAATAGCCTATGTATTTGCACTGTACACAATATAGGTACAAACTAATTGGTAGTAAAAAAAAAAGGCAGTGAGCTGCTGCTGTCTCAGTTTAGTGTATTGCTTACGAGCAGCATGATCTCAGATCCACTTTAACATTAGAAGTTCATTTAATATCTGTTTCATATAACCTTGCCCCACTGAAATGTATCACTCCGCGTTCAACAACCCTCCCCCTCGCCCTAATTGGCTAATGCTTTCACGTCATAGGCCATAGGCGGTGCCTTCCCGTCACATTTAAACCTGCAGTAAATGTCGTAATAATTGCCGGGAAGATAAATAAAATCATACAAAAATCATACAAATAAGGATATGAAGGCATGCAAAAATACAAGTTTATAATGAACCGAGCAAATTGAAACAGAATGACTGAGCAATGAAACTGAAAGAGTTTATAATGAAAGGCCTTTGGCCTTTTCCACTGAGATTTTTAAACCAGCACACATACCTTTCAAAAATGCTTGTCTTTCGGTCTTAAAAGTCGTGTCACACCATACTTTACTTTTCGTGTGTTCTTTGTGTATATTTAGCGATTTGTATCTCGGTGCAGTGTGGTTGTCCTTAAATAGCGTCTTCGCCACACAGCAATATCGCCTCTGTCTTTTAGCACATTTTTCGTGCCTCTTTTTTCATTCACAAATCCCAGCTGTATAAGCAATCTGCTGAAATTTGGTAAATCTGTATCCTTATTTACAGCAGACGAAATGTTACTTATGTTAAGGAGTTCGTTTCTAAAGAAAACCTACACACATGACGACGCACAACACTTTTTACGTATTTCCTCCGAGTACGCACTTTTGTTTATTCCTGCTTTTGCCTGGAGTGGTAAGTTTTCCTGTTTCCTCAATTTCATGTCGCGATGTTCCTACGGTTCTAACACTCACACCTGTAACTCAGAGCACAGCTGTTCGACTTCTCTCACTGACAGAGACGGATTCTTCTCTGTGAGTGCATTAAACACATGCAACACAATTCTTTTTTCGCCTGTTTGTAAATAATTATTCTTGCGATACTTCAGCGAAAAACTGGCGGTAGACTCTGCCATTATACATATACTAAGTACATGCGCAATAAATGATCAATAAAATAATTTAGCTCCCGCACTCTCGAATGGCGATGCATGACTAATCCAGTTCAAAACAAGGTCAGTGATAAAAGTCATATAAACAAATGTCACCACTACCGCTAAATCACGTGCTATCGTGCCATGTGCTTGAGAGCAAAGGAACCTCCTGTTTACTTCGTTTAAGAATTAACATGCATTCCAGATAAATCAACTCTGTTGCGTAATATATTTAATTAAAACTGTTACGAAAATATAAATTTGACAATTCTCTTCCAACATATAATGATATATCACCATGTTAAATAATGAACTAATTTTTACTGCACGACAGTCATTACCACAACAGCAACCAATGAGAGGTGATTAGGTCACTTGACCGTTAAGAGATACTGGGCAAGCTTACGTGAAACAAGGTATAGCAATTCTTTGGGGTGACTTTCAAAATAAAGCATCAGTTTCTCTGTTTGTTACTGCTTGTGCTTGGGTCATAACCACAGCTAGTTCATCAACACTATCTTAATCTGAATATTCTTCATTTTCAGTAACATTTCATTATGTAATAATGTCTTCCTCTGCCATCGGTTTATAACCTCCATCATTGTCGATTTGCAACCAATTGTAAATGTCTTCTTCATAAACATCAAAACAGTCATAGATATTTTTAAAAAGTCTATAAAAACTTCAACACTTACTTTTTTCTTCTTCAATCTTGTTTTCTGGTAAGTCACACACCAGGCCACAACTTTTTCAATTACTTTATCAAAGTTTCTCTGCCAACCTGGTCCAAGCAGTTGGGGCGTGTGCAGTGAATTTACCTGCTGGCAAGAGAATTCGAGTAATGTAGCTACTGAGAATAGCAACTTATCGTCTGTAAAGCAAATCTTTTATTACTACACTAAACATAAAGTTTTTTTATTTTTTCTCCTGATCCAAGTTATCTGGTTGTCTGGGTTAATGAGGTTTTACTGTACTAACAAAATTGGATTTATAATAAAATAGTTTTTAAAAATATGTTAAAAATATAAAATAAAAATAGTGTTTCACAGTAAATTGTATAAGATGTAACTATAAATGCCTATATTGCTACTTTTAAGATCTTACTATCAATTCAGTATAGCAATTAACATCGCTAATTAGCTTCTTTTAAAATCAATAACTCACTTAATATTTATATTTTAATGTTGTTTTAATATAATTTTAATATAAACATTACTTTAAAATAATTGAATTTAAAAATTTGAAGAAACACTGAAGGGCAAAGTAGCCTGGTTTCATTTAGAGTTGCATAAAACAGAGTTAAAGGAATTGAGGTTGTGTGTACAGGTGTGGTGCTACTGGATCTCGAGGAGAAGGACCTACCAGGTGTGGCATACAGAGTGGTTGAGCAGATGGTGGTTGATGAAATGATTGAGCCAGAAGACAAACCCACAGTGATGCGTGCATTGTTGCTGAGGCATCGACATGTCAACGAACATGATCGCTTTCGTTTTGGCATAAGGCGTACCTTCTCTAGCTACACCAGTCTGCAGGTTAGGGTGCTACCATTTCTTCTGGCTGCAATTATTGTCATATGTATGAATACATAATACTATATGCTAGTGTTGATACTAAAAATAACCATGGATGAATTGTATTTACAGATTATGGTTTTAGCTTTTTAATACTTTTATGTACTAATCATGCAGATGCACAACTTGCACTCTGTATTATTGTATTTTGGACAAACAAATCTGAAAGTCAGAAAGGAATATTTATGATAAAAGTGTTGCTTATTTTCACCATTTTACAACTGAAGTGATTACATATTTTGCCTTAAGGTTCCACTTGGTTCTGTTAAATCTGCATTTACAGACAATTCCTATACATAAAGCCCAGGCCTTAAAGCACTTACAGCATAGTAAGTCGCTATTAAGGTAGTTGTCTCGTGTGTTTATGAGAATTCCTAGTGGTTTACCAGGGAAAACACGAGTCAGTTGAAGAATTTAATGTCATGTTGGTGCGTTGGCCATAGTAGCTCAATGGTTTAGAGTGGCTGGACGGAGACCAGAAGATTTTTGGTTCAAATCCCAGCTATGGCATTGAACTTTTCAGTTTGGCTCTACCCTTTCATAGTGCATCCTACACACAGCTAGTGTGAAAGAACAATTAATTTCCATTAATTGTACCTAATAGTGGTCCGAACTATAAAGCCCGGATCATAAAGTACTTACAGCATAGTAAGTCGCCATTAAGGTAGTTGTCTCATGTGTTTATGAGAACTCCTAGTGGTTTACCGGGAAAAACACGAGTCAGTTGGAGAATTTAATGTCATGTTGGCACGTTGGCCATAGTAGCTCAATGGTTTAGAGCAGCTGGATGGAGACCAGAAGATCCGTGGTTCAAATCCCAGCTGTGGCATTGAATTTTTCAGTCTGGCTCTACCCTTTCATAATTCCTATACATTGCTTTTATATGTATTAGAAATTGGAAATATAAAGTTCTTAACAACACAAAGCAGTGACTACATGTTTGAAAGTAGCATAGTTTTTTCACAAATTTCTCTTTATACTGATATTAAACTACTTTTATTATTACTAATAAGCAATAAATTACTCAAGTTTGATAAAAGTTAAGCAAAACTGTTTTCAATCTTTACAAATACCTTTGAAATATAAATAGCAGTATATTGATAATTAAGCTGTAAATTTTTAAACAATAGCTAGTGATGCTAAAACATCAATAGAAGTGTGGTTTACAGACATGATTTTTACTTTTGGCTGCTGCTTTTTTGTTTTATTATTTTTTAGTTTATTCCAGACAGCAATAAAGTTTTTATATATATAATTATCTAATGCATAGAAATTGAACATGGAAGCATACTAATTTGTGACTATAAGAGGAGTCAAACATTTACAAACTTAATTTTCTTCATAATTCACTTCAGTAGTCTCAGGAACATTTGTTCCCATCTCAACTAGATACAGTGCTCACTGGATTCGTTTTCGTGTAGTTTTCTGCCCATAGAGGGTCTGCTATAGGGATATCAACATTCATAAGCTTTCTTTGTTTTTGAGAATGTATGCATTTGTGTTTACTATTAATTGTATTGATTTTTTGTCTAGTTTTAGATCTGAAACTAAGTCTTGTACAAAGGTTCATTTTTAAACAAATCATTTCATGCCTATATAAATCTAATGATTTATAAATTGTTTTTATTTATTAATCATTGTAAATTAAAACTTATAAATATGCTTTAACAATGTCCAATGGTAATGAAAACAATAAAAACTCTTTTCACAGCTAAAATTCAAAATGAACCCAGGAAATTTGTCTCTCAATACAGTAGAATCTTCCAAGAGTATAACATTATGTGAATGCCCCAAAACAACTGTAGAAAAATGTAATCAGAGGAAAAACAAAAATTTAAGAAATCCAAAATAATAAAGTACAATGTGCAGACTGTGACCAAGTCTAGATCCAGAAATCAAATAAATTTTGAAATCAGAACTAAGGCATGTACATGATTAGGCTTTCACGGTCGGCATTAATCCAATAGAATGTATTTTCCGGGCTTGTGGGCCATGGTCCAATGGATGAAAATCCTCTGAAGATTCTCATTGGAGATACGAGTGAAACATCAGGAGAATTTTCATCCTCTGGACCACGGCCCACAAGCCCGGGAAATACATTCTATTGGAGAACCACGGCATGTTCAGACACAAGATGATGGACAAGTCAAGAGTTGCATTGCATTTGTGGAGGCATTATCTAAAAGAGAATTAGTAGAGTTAATAAGCCCTACCTCTTCCGGAAAAGGAAATAACATTCAAATACAAAGAACAAATAGTGAATTTTGATATCTCCCACCTCTGAAGATTCATACAGAAAATGCAACAATTGCGCAGTTAAATCACCAATTTGAAATAAATCTGAAATGACCGAGCAGACTGAGGATTTAGTTTGAGTGAATTAAGAAGTCTAGTTTGTAAAACCTTTGGCTCCTTCTGTAGTTAACTTTCTTACAAATTTTACATATGTTACACAAAATTTCAGTATGTATGTTATGAGTGTTTTATTCATGCAAGAAATGAAGCTATATCAATAAATAGAGTAACTTATTATATATGTATTCTGCTATGTACATCTAGAATACATTACCATCTGTACTAAAAATAATTAAAATATTTGTTACTTACACAGTGTGTGGCAGTGTGTGAGATCAACTTTTTCAAAACTGTTTACTGGTCCTTAGAAGGTTTAATTGCCTTCACATGTTACATTATTACTCTTGTTGTGACAGTCGTTGATGGATGAAGACGGAGAGAGCAGCGGAGACGTAGAGTTCAGCGAAGATATTAAACCAATCAACCATGTAATTTCAATATTGCTGTCAACTGTAGATGAGGCTGCAGAAAACACAAATTGATGTTTTTAATATTTTATTAAGCATTGATATTTTTGTTTGTAAATCTTTTGTATTTATTTTGCTTTTATATTAGTCCTTTTGTTTTCTAATTCATCACTGCATATGGAATTATACTTTACCAATGTTGATAATGTAAATGATTAAGTTAGCTTAAATGCATGCTCTCTTGTTTCTCTTGCATATTCTTTGCATATATCATTAAGAGAGCTTAGCATAATATGTAAATACTAAGGAACTAAGGCTGGGGAACAGCTTGGAATTTAAATTCTGCTACAATCTACTTTTTACTTGGCACTGCACTACAAGATTGCACTCATTTGCTTGTAGTATAAATCAAAATTTTAGTTAATCCTCTGAGAATTAGCTAAGGAATACACACTAATACTATTTTATTTATGTTGCTTATTTATCTTGTGTTTTAAAAACTATGTAACATATAGGATATCTGTATGTTTGTAAAAGAAACAGTACGAATTTGAAGAGCATACATAAACCATGTAAAGGCAGACCATATTTCCACAATATAATCAGTACCTTACTGCATTTAATCTTCTCAGCCCTGAGTTCCGTTACTTCTAAAGCTGAAAATATAGGATAACTGTTATGCAGAAAACAACTTTTGTCAATACAAATTTTAATTACCTTAAAGATCAAATTAATCTTGCAAGCACAACTCAAAAGCAAGTATATTGTGTATAAGAGACACTGGGATGAGGAGATTAACCTTCAGTTCAATTTTTATCCCATTAAAATATATACTTTAACAAATAAGGACGATATAAATGTCTTCTTCCCTACAAAATATATAATTAAACCACTCCCATTTTAAATACATAACTGTTAGAAATAGTTATGGAATAAAAGTGTTATTAACAGAGAAGGCATTTTATATTAAATTATATTAATTTATTAGAACATCAAACTTCACTCAGGTCACCATTAAAATCAGGATCGTCTTCCGGACTAACTCAGTACCATCCTTGGCTGATTGGCAACTGAACACTATCTTCATAATCAGTCGTTACGGGGTTTCTTATAACCTTGGAAAACTTTTTACACAAGTTCAATAGACCACTCACTGATGCCATGTCAAAATTTAAAACATGTGGAATGCTTCTTATGATAAACATCTTCTCCCATGTTGTAAGTTCAAGTTTTGTTGTAAATGGTTTCAGTAATTTAATCCCCTCTTTAAGTGGTGGTTATCATTTCAGATAAGCCACTGTTTATATTTTATGTTCCTTCAATGTTATGTTAGTCCAATTTTAAAGTCAATCAATTTCTCAGTCTGTCTTATAAGGTGCATTCAGAAAGAAATGAGCCAGAGACATAATTACAGAAACCAGTACCTGTATGTAGAAGTATTGGCCCTGGCTGTTGTGACACTTGTCCCACTGTAACACAAGGCAGTGAATGGATGTCTCAAAGTCCCAGGGCTGCAATGTGAGCCAGTTGCATATTACAGCTGGACGTCATCGTCCGAGGTGAGTCGATTGTCCCTCAGAACCTTTTTAAGGGGACCAAAAATGGCATAATCACAGGGAGAGAGGTCTGGACAGTATGGAGGGTGGCCGAGAACCTCCCATTTGAATTTCTGCAGGAGTGCCACAACTGTGTTAGCCATATGAGACTTTGCATTGTCGTGGAGCAGAATGATCCCATGGGTGAGATTACCTGGTCGTTACCCGTCCTCCCATGAAGCGCTTGTGCCACGCCTTGACCCTTACAAGGGACAAGGGACATAGTGTTCGCCGTACACTCTTGACAGTTGTCCATGAATGTCCATTTCCCCTACTCCTTCCACTGTCAGAAAATGAACAACTCCTCTTTTGACGCTTCCATTTCATTGTTTGCAATGCGACTGGCAGCATTGGATGATTGATGCATGCTGCAGCTAGCTTTGTATAGTCACATTACGTACACACGTGCCCTCTAACGATGAGCTGTGAACTTCCACGCTCTGGTCAGAACAACACTTCGTTACATATGCCATGATATTACCATCCTGTCACAGGTTTGCATATACCAGACTCCAGCTGGTTTCTTTTTGAACGCCCCTTATATACATGCTGATATTTCTCCTGGTGCTACTGTGCTTTTTAAGGGATTATTTAACAGCTTCTTGAGTGAAAATATGATTTTTAGTGCTAGTTATAATCTTCAAATATTCATTCAAACTTAGGAAATGCCCAAGGGTGGAAAATAAATTTTTTGTATAGTATAGCAACACAAAGAAAATCCCTGTAAGAAATGTGCTGTGGAACAAGGACAGCGAATGTGTGTGGCAGAGAATGCCTGCTATACAAGGAGCAGACCGTTAAAAACATGAGCCCTAATCACTCTGTGCATTAAAACCGAGAAGATTCATTCACAAAAGTAGAAGCCGTCAGAATGTTTTTGAATTGTCTGTAACTGAATTGACATGGGGGTGTCATAAACCTGTCCAGGGATGGTGTGGGAACCTTCGCCAATCCCCCTGCGTCTCGTCCCTCGGAGACTTTCTCTCCTGTGGAGGAGTATATTTTCAGTTTTTAATCTGTCTTTTGAAGAGTACATAGCGATCTGTTTTAATTTCCTTTGATTGTTGTCCCAGTTGTCATTTTTCTGGTTGAATTTGGATTAAAATCATCTTTCAGTGATATTATATATAGAAAGAGGATTGAAACTATTGCATTTTCTGTAATTTTCCATGTGGTTCCATTTTAGGTTTTCTGTAGATTCCAAATTTTAAATTGTCATTTTGTCGTATAATGATTAAATATAAGAAAGGTAATTGTTTTCCTCGATTTTTTATTGTGAACTTTATGGGATGATCTTGTATATTCAACAGTTTTAAACAAACTATTAAAAACTTTTGAGGGGCTGCAGTAAAAATGTTCATTTATCTGGCCCAGAATTTAAATGTCTGTGGAAAAGCTTTTGTGATGTGTGTTTCTAAATTGAGCACATACAGATCTGCTAAGGGTTTTGTTTGTTATTGAATGTGAGGTAATTGTTCATTACACAGCATGTTAACTGTATGATTTGATCTATATCCATATTGTTGATCTTGACTGACTATAGCCACTTTTACAAAAAGTTTGGAACCGGTTGTGTAGATACTGGTCAGTTGCCAACCAGAGAAGGGGAATGGACTGTTTTAATAGCAGTATGAGTGAAGTTTCAAGTTGTAATAAAGTATGACTTAGTGAGTCTTTTAACATAACTGTTTATTGGTTGCCAGGAAGTCATATTCAATGGTTTAAAAGGTCATCCAGCAATAAATTAAAAAGATCAGTCAAATATATTTGTCTAACTGGGGCAGTTTACTTTGCATAGATGTTCATAGACTCTTTTATAGTTATCTTTCGAGATAGTTGCATATATAGCAGCAAAGCATTGAGAATTCAGAAAGAAATTGAAACAAAAATTTATGTTTATTTTGGATATATCTGTTACTTTATCTGTAACATAGTTCCTTCATAACTAATTCTTAGGCTCATTTATTTAACTCTAGAACTCAATAAAAGTAATATGCAAATTCACAAAGCATCAGATATTATGAGGTATATAGCTTTACTAATTCTTGTGTGAATCTAAAGAAAACAATGTGGATATATGAAGTATACTGAATCCCTGCAAAAATTTAATGCTTTTCTTTATAATTTTGGGGGAAGTATGGCATTATGAAATCACAAAAATTTTAAAATTGGAAATATTTTAATTGGGTGGTATGAAAATTATAATCTATATTCATGGATTACTAAATTCTTTAGTGTGGAATGTGTCACACATTGCATTTTATTCCATAGCAAAGCCATAATGGATTACTTTGTCCATATTTATTTTTGCATGGTTGCATTTGTAATTCCTATGCTGAAGATCTGTGGTTTAATTACCAGTTTTAGGTGGCAGTTTTAAGTCAGCTCTGTCTGGTTAGCTAATATGAATTACCCCTAAGGCTCAATGTGGTTTGAAGTAGTCAGTTACCATTGGAGGTAACAGACACACTTGCTGGTTGGAATTGACTTTTGATTGATGGACGTTGAACTGCTGTGTTTCTTAGTTCCCATTGTATATTAGGCATGAAATACCACCTAGTTTTTCTCAGAGGCCTCTTTATCAGGCTTGAGGTTCTTTTACATTCTGTAACTCAAATCAACAACAAAAATTTCAATTTTGAAAATATTAGCTGGAGTCAAGTGGGGCAGTAATCGGGAGACACTAAACACCATATACAAAACATTCATCAAGCAAATACTTCTTTATAATGCAGAGGTAATAATTACAGCAAACAGTTCTAACATAAATCACCTAGAAGTATGCCAAAATCAGGCCCTACGACTAATAACTGGTGCAGCAAAATCAACTCCAATCACGGCAATGCAAGCCTTAACTCAGAACTACCCAATACATCTAACTTTAGAGGAGCATGCACTAATACAACATGAAAAAATGTTGCGGTTAAAAACAACAAAATGGGAGAAAAGATTACTACAACCAATCAAGATGAAAACACAAACAAGTTTCTTACACAAAGTTACGGAATTAAAAACAGATCTGAATCTTCCTAATTCTAAAGAAAACATTTTAATCAAAGAAAACCCACTAACTTTTGAACCAATTAATATTCAATTAGATTTAGAACAAATAGTTACAAAATCTGAAACTTCCAAACCTGTACTAAAAGCACTAGCATTAGAAACTGTGAACAATAGATACCCACCTGAAGAATGGTTACATATCTACACAGATGGATCTAATTTGGCCAACTCAGGAGCAGGAGCAGCACTGTTCTCATTCTATCAACCAGCAGCATACCACACAACAAATTTTGATGCAGAAGTAACGGCTATTCATATTTCACTCCAACACTTTCTATCCAGAATAGATATAGTCAAAAATGCTGTCATACTTTCTGATTCTAAAGCAGCAGCATGTGCAAGAAGTTCATATAAAATGAGGTCAATCCAAATTAAAGAATGTCACAAAATGATCCAACAACTTCAAAAACTACAGAAAAGAATTATATTACAGTGGATACCTGCACATTGTGGAATTGCTGGAAATGAATCAGCTGATTTCCTTGCCAAAAAAGGTGCAAATTTAATTCAGAACAAAAGTAAAAACTTACCGTTTACATCCATAAAAAGATTAATCAAAAGAAAATATAAGAACAAACAAAATCAATCAATATCTAACAAAGACAAAGATAAAAAAATGGAACATTTTAATTAAAAATCCAGAAATCCCACGTAAAGCTGCAGTAGCAAATTTTAGATTACTTATGGATCATGATTATTTGGTCTAACACATACACAGAATAGGAATTTATACAAGTCCATATTGTCCTCTGTGCAACAAAGAAGAGGAAATGACTGAAGAACATCTTTTAACCTGTGAAATCCTACCTGCCGGACCCACTACACAGAAATATTGGAATATTGGCTTAATTGCCAAAGCCTAGCATTTAAAAACAACAACAACATCAACAACATTCTGTAACTCTGGCATGGGACACTGGCTTTATTTTCCTTCCAAAGGAAGTCATGCTAAGGATTTTTATGCCCAAAAAATATCCATCATTCTCCACTGAGTTTGAATACGCCATGATGCTAGCCCAGAGGCTAGCATGCTACCCCTAGACCATGCAAAATGATGCCACTCACTGGCTATTTCCACTGATTAACAGGTTTAGCCATCACTTGGTGAAATGAGTTTCCCCATAGCTCTTAACCATATAGAGAAGGTGCAAAACATATTTGCTTCTGCATGTAACATTAAATAGGTAGGGAAACACTAACTTTTGTTGTGCTATTTTCTAAATACTAAAACATAGTATGTTATTGTTTTAGTTATTAAACTTTTCACATTTTTTGCACACTATAAATTGAGAAAAGGTTCAATACACAATGTCATTTTGGCCAGTATTTGATAAAAATATTTGAAGTAGCCAAGATATTTTCATGATGCTGCTAAAACTTTCTTTGGAAAAGAGAACCATTTTTTCAGATATCTAAAAATTAATCTTCTCATCACCCTAAATCTGACAGAAGATATCAAGTCTCTTAGACATAGTTGCATATATAATAGCAAATTGTTGAGATACAGTTCCCCCATTCTTGTTTGGTAAAGTATAAATCCATTTTGATGTTTTAATGTTCAGATCCATACACATCTTCTTTCACAACCTTAATATTGTTACCTCACAGAAATTGTCCCCCGGCCCATAGAATCCTTGCTAAAAAAAATGTAACGCCCTTGGAACATTTCAGGGTGCCCAAATTTATGGCATTTGATTACAGATTTTTAATCTGTTGAAATAAACTTCAATTGTTACCTGGTATTCTGGCCACATTTAAAGAGCAATTGTCCTATAATTCTTTGAACATGGAATAATTGCTCTCAAAGTTTGCCCATAATAGCATAAAATAAAAATAATTGTGGCTTTTATTTTCTTAGTTTTCTCAGTACCGTTCTTGATGGTACTTTTAGCTCTTTAAAAATGTCTGAAAATGAAAGCATTGATTAAATTACCTAGAAATGGAAAGTGATCATTGTTGTCCCTTTCTTTGGGCATGCCTGATGTAAGGCATGGTGACCAAATATTCTAATTATTGCTGGCTTAGCAGTATTACTCGTAGTCTTTTCCTTTCACTTTCTTGTATTACTCTACTGCTGCACTTCTGTTCTTTGTACATCCCAGGCTGCATGTTTTTCATTCATCTATTGGCACCATTTATATACTTTTCTTTTACCGCATTTCAGAAACTAGTAAATTATTTTGCACGACATAGAAACAGTATGCCTGAAAGAAAATTGTTTTTAAATCTTGGTGCACTGCTTTTAAACAAAGGGTTCATTTTCATTGACTTGTTAATGAAGAAAAATTAAATTGAAAAAAAAGGAGAAATATTTTGATATACTTAACTTACAGTTATCAAATTGAAATCATAACGTTAACTTTTGAAACTTATTTATTAATTTTGTAAATGTTGTTATAGATGGAATTTGTCTTTATTATGTTTAATCTTTTAGGATTTATAAACATATAAATTTAATTTTCAGAGCTTGGCTGATGATCGGAAGCCTAAAATTGTTCCATCTGTTGCCAGCATGGATGTTGTGGGATCAAACGGCAAGATTTCTTCATTAAGCAGTCATACTAATCATTCTGGTAGTGAGAATAAGACTGAAAATCATGTGGTAAGGACATTTCTACAACAATAAAAATTGAAGTTCCGAAAACATGTTAAAAGAGATTAAAAAAAGTGATGTTAGTGTTACCAGTGCAGATTCATCTTAAGTAAGCTACATCTTAATACATCACTGTTTCTAGATTCTTTGATATATATTTCTTTGCTTCATTTTTAAGAATAATTATTTTTACTACAGTTACTTTGAACAATAGTTCACTCTCTGCACAGGTTTATTGAGGTTACCTCTTTTTTTTCTTTTTGGCAGCTTGACATAAAGGAGGAAACCACTTACATGTCTTCAAATGAAGATCTGAAGAGAGTAGCAAAAGAAAGTATTTTGAGGCGTATTCCAATAGGAGCCGAAGCCACAACTGTGTTAGTTGGTGCTGTAGACTTTCTGGAACAACCAACAATTGCCTTTGTGCGGTTGGCTGAGGGAATATACATGCCATCCATTACAGAGGTAAAACAGTAAATCCATATTTCAATTTGAAATTGTAGAAAAATAATGTAAAAAAAATGTATACTAAAACGTTGATATAAGCAGCTTGTGCATTCATTGCATTGTGCTTAAAAGAATAATGTACGAAAGGAGAATCCAATCAAATCTGTTAGCCGGGCTTCTTGGCCATGGTCAATTGGCTGAAACAGCACTTGACATTTTAGCACAAGAGTGAATCGAGAAGATATTGACACATTGCTTCACTCACACTGTTTATTCACAGGACATGTTTCAAGGGCTCTTGCTCCTATCATCAGCTGGTACGCGATTCAGCAATGAAACAATGTGTCAATATCTTCTCGATTCACTTTTGTGCTAATTTGTGCTTCACTGTTCCTACGCTTCTTTCAAGTTTATACTTTGACTTGACATTTTGCTTGTCTCTCCACCGGGCATCTTCAGAAGTTGACTTGAGCAGAAATTGAGTCCAGTAACCCTGCTGGAGTCAACTTCTGAAGATGCCCCGCAGAGAGACGGACGAAATGTCAAGTGCTTTTACAGCTCGGATAACACATTTTATTGGATTAACGCCGGTCGTGAAAGCCTGATCATGTACAAGAAAGGAGAATATTAATTTCTTGCAAGCCTGGATACACTAAAGATCAGTTATGGTTGGTTTGCTTATATCCAAGTTAAAACATATTCTATATATCTTAATACAACCTTTAACCCACTCCCAAATTTTGTGGATTTATATACGAGATCAACTTTTTTAAAGATACAACCAATGCTGTAGTTGGGCTGGTACAAGTTGGTATGCCGTACCACCTAAAATTTGAACACATAAGCGTATTGTCTAAATTCGTGAAGCAATAGTTAAAATTAAAGAAAAAAATAATGTTTATTTATTGTTCTTAGCATTAAACTGGAATGGCAACAGCTTTTATATTAACCATAAAACTTCTTGGTATAACAATGAGGAGTAGGTGATGTGGACTGGAGTTCACTTAAGTGACTTTTGTGAGTACCAAATAAACTTTTTTTCAGTTTGCTGAGTACCGCCTGAACATTTTTCCAACTACAGCACTGGATATAACTCATAAGTTATCTCAAATGTTAATCCATTTGAGAATGAGAAATAGAAAGCAATAATAAATATATTTCATGCACCACCTTTTAATTATTTGCTGTAAACAAAATTTATTTCAGGTCACCATTCCTGTTAGATTTTTGTTTATACTTCTGGGACCAAGACAAGTTGGTTTGGATTATCATGAAATTGGAAGATCAATATCCACTCTTATGTCAAATACAGTAAGTATATACTTATTCTAACTAAAGAGATATAATATACAAGAAAGTAAAGAATAAAATTAATTTAAATTAGCAGTTTTCAGTATAGAATCAAAACTTTTTGCTCTAAGCCAGTCAGTTAAATTATTTGCATCACAAAATTTTCTTTATCAGAGTTAGTACATTATAGATACATGCTTTGTAATGTGCTTTATTTTTTTCTCCAGCAATTTCATAAAATTGCATATAAGGCTGAGGAACGTAAGGAGTTACTTTCAGCAATCAATGAGTTCCTGGATGATAGTATTGTGATACCTCCTGGCGACTGGGATAAAAAGAATTTATTACCCTTTGGTGAACTGAAAGCAAAAAGTGATATGATACGGCGACGAAAAACCACTCGACTTATGCAAACAGATGATGCACAAAAAGGTAAATTAGTTTCATCATGGTGATGCTTGTGTAATTTTAACTGAAACCATTAAATGAAAACAATGCAAGTCCATTGACAAAATTCTGAGATACTTATTTCTCCTTCCTTCCCTCTCTCCTCAAATTATACTAGTTTTGCAGAAATGTATGTTATTAATATTTTGTCAGGTTAAAAGCACTATAGATATGTTACATAAAGCCAGCTTTGTTATATATTTATTGAATGAAATGTTTTAATTCAATTCAATTCAATTTATTTTGTCCTGTTGATCATACATTGATATCAGACACGTCATAGTATATCAGTTACATATTTGCATTATTTACAATCACTTAAAACTAATTAACATTTAAAAATTCATTTACAGAATAAAATGAATGTTGCAGTAAAAAGAGTTTTACTCCCTTTTTAAAATGTATAACACTCTTCACATGTTTAATATTTTCTGGTAGTCTGTTGTATAATCTTATACCTTTATTGAAAGCATTAGACCTGAAGATTTCTGTTCTACAACTTTGAATGTGAAAGTCATCTTTTTGACGTGTATTATATTTGTGAATATCTGCATTTTTGTGATTTTGTATTTGTAGATTATTTTGTTTTACATGGACCACTAATTCCAAAATAAACATACATGCTAGAGGTAATATTTGATGTTTTCTGAATAATGGCCTGCAAGATGTCCTGTTATCTACTCCACTTAGTATCCTTATTGCTCTTTTTTGAAGTTTAAAGACTCTATCTGCCTTTTCCCCCCAGAACACTATCCCATATTGTAGTTGGCTGTGAAAATAACCATAATATATATTTCTCAATGCAGCTAAATTAATTAAGCTTTTTAAATGTTTAAGCAAATAACAAATGGAACTCAGTTTATTTATTAAATGTTGAATATGCGTGGTCCATTTCATGTTCTCATTTATATGTAATCCCAGAAATTTTGTTTCATTATTGTAGCTAATGGTTGTTTTATCAATTACTATTGGAGGTTTGACCACATTTCTATTTTGACAAGTATGGAATGAAATGGCAATAGTCTTATCCTTATTTATAATTAGTTCATTTGTCTGAAACCATGTGTGCAGTTTACCTAGAGCTTCCTTGAGCTTGGTCTGTACACTTACTTGATTGTCTCCTTTTATTAAGATGTTAGTGTCATCTGCAAATAAAATAACATCTGTGGAATTAATGGCAACTGGCAAATCATTTATGTACAACAAAAATAACAAGGGGCCCAGGACTGATCCTTGGGGAACTCCTCGCCTAACTTCTCTCACTTTGGACCGAACTGTATTTAATTTTCCTTTATCTTCAAACTGAAGTTCTACAAACTGTTTTCTATTGCTTAAATAGGATTTAACCCAATTATTCATAATACCCCTAAAACCATATTTATCTAATTTCCTGAGTAGTATTTCATGCTCTAAAACGTCGTATGCTTTCGTTAAGTCTAAAAATAAACCCACAACTGCTAATTTTTTATCAATAGCTTCTTGAATTTTATTTATTAAACTGCCCATGGCTGATATGGTAGATCTGTTTTTTCTAAACCCGTTTTGGGCCTCTGAAAGAATATTGTATTTTGAGATGAATGATATCATTCTATTATGAACCAGTTTTTCAAATATTTTAGAAAATGATGATACGATCGATATTGGTCTGTAATTTTCTCTTTTATTCTTCTCCCCTTTTTTATGAAGTGGCTTAATTTTTGATACTTTTAATTTATCTGGAAATACACCCGATTGTAATGATGCATTATAGAGACTGACTAGAGGCTTAGCTATTGGATGTACAACTTTTTTAATGATTACATCTGGTACTCCATCAACTCCAGATGAATATCTGGCCTTCATACCCTGGACTATACCTTCCAATTCCACTTCCGTAACAGGTAAAATAAAAATTGATTGACTGCATTGCCTTATATTGTCACCATTCTCTTGACACCCTATATGGTTAATATTGTGAGCTACTAAGGTTTCTGCAATGTCTGTGAAGTAAGCATTAAAGGACTCCACAATATCCTCTGGATTTGTGATAGTATTATTATTGATATTTAGTTGATTAATAT
This sequence comes from Mantis religiosa, assembly GCA_030765055.1. Lineage (NCBI taxonomy): Eukaryota > Metazoa > Arthropoda > Insecta > Mantodea > Mantidae > Mantis > Mantis religiosa. The sequence goes on from CM060952.1 coordinate 168,386,539, forward strand.
TGTTTTTTGGGGCAGGTTTCCCAGTTTCTTGGTTAACTAATGTCCAAAGAGCCCTTGTTTTATTGTTAGTGTTTAGTATGAATCTTTCATTTTCCCTTCTTTTGGCTTCAGTTATAATGGCTTTATAGATCTTTCGATACCTGTTGATATACTCTTTGGTCTCATTAGTTGCTTGTCCGTGTTTTTCTAGCCTGGACAAAAACCGCAGCCTATTGCTGGATGTAATTATTCCCTTTGTAATCCACCCTTTCTTTTTTTGTGATTTAAAGCATTTCTTTTCTAAAGGAAAAGCTATATCAAACCAATACAAAAATGTGTTTATGAAGTTCTCGCATTTTAAGTTAACGTCAATTTCATCAAAGACATTATCCCATTTATGTATTATGAAACTATCACTGCCCAAAGAAGAGATTTCTGGGAAAAATGAAAGGTTTATAATAAAAATTTGTTCTGTTTAATGTTAGCTTCTAGTTTTTCTAGTGTTATAACATGGCGTTATATTTTATTTTTGATAAAGGAAATTAATTAAGAATCCCAAACAAAGCTACCAGATTCATCATTTAAATAGGTGTGAGAAGGTTCGTTTAAGTATCACATTTTCACTGAAAATATGTAGTAACAGTAATGTAGAAATATGCACACACCATGCAGTGTGTGTTTTACATTTAATTCTCTTTGCCAAAAGCAGGGATGGACTTTCATCTATTCTTGCATTTTACAATATGATATCGATCACATTTTTTGAAACACAGAACACAGATGCATGTGTTACTTGGGTCATAGAAGGTCTTACTGGAACATATCTTGTGGTGGAAGCCATGAATTGCTGGTCTTACAGTAACCTGCTGCATTTTATAGTTCACTTGCATCCAGGATCTGTCTTGCTTTATGCAGGTTGCTTAAAATGCCACAGGTATGTTTTTTTTTTTCTCTGTAGGTCTTGTAGAAGCTTCTTATCTTCTGTAATTGGCAGCAGTAGTGTGTACCGCAGATCTATTGGAAACGTCTCCCTAGTAAGTTCATATGCTAGTCATGATTTGAAATTCTCTGATACTCCCAGAACTCTGAGGTATCTGGCTTTTACTCTCTCTTCCAACTGCTTGTATGTGAGATGTTCCCTCAGCGAGTCAAAACCATACATGAGGATGTGTAATATCTTAAGCCTGAACATCCCATTGCTGTACAGAGTGAGTAATGTACTTGATGCTCCTGATTTTATTCATGGCCCTGATTTCAGCCACCATTTTTGCCGTAATGGGGATCCTGAAGCTCTTCTCTGTTGTCTGTATTGTAATGCCTAAGTATTTAAAGTAGTGTACTCTTTCATGGAGTTTCCCATTACATTTTACTTTTTTTGCTTCTGTGAGCCTACCTCCTTTCCTAAATACTACCATTTCTGTCTTCTCTTAATTTATCTTTGTCGTTTCTCTCTGCCATCACGTAATATGTCTATTGCTGTCTATAGCTTGCCTATGTCTGATATCGTGATGACATATCTTCTGCTCGGATACACTTGTTGGCTCCCGTTATTTCTTTTGCAATGTTGTACATGAGAACATTAAACAGGATAGGACTTAATGGACCACTTTGGAGGACACCATTGGTTTGTGATAGCCAATCTGATTTTCCCACTCCATCTATTTGGAAGTGGTTCTCTGCCTGGACGTTTGATATGAGTATTGTTGTACTTGTGCCCATTAGCTCTAAATTAACTATCAGGATCTTCCGGTTGAGCAAATTGAAGGCTTTCAATTAATTGACAAAGACCACATTAGCTTTCCTCTGGGTTTTTCTAAAATCAGTTTTATTTGATCCAGTAGATTATTGTAAATTTTGTTACCCTTGAGCTCACTATGAAGATTTGAAATGTTCAGGTTGCAAAATAGCATATTCATACATTTCAATAACTAAAAATTTGTTTTCAGCTCTTCTTCCATTAGGGGATGGAGGGAAGCCACCTTTTGATGATCCTCTTAGAAGAACAAGGCGACCATTTGGAGGATTAATAAATGACTTAAAGAGAAGATTTCCATTTTATGTCTCAGATATAAAAGATGGCTGCAATCCACAATGCTTAGCTGCAGCAATCTTCATGTACTTCGCTGCTCTTTCAGGAGCAATCACCTTTGGAGGCCTTATGGGTAAGGTATAAGTTGTAAAGAATGATAATCCCTAAAATGCATTTAAAGAATACTGTGTTACTTCATTTTTAATATAAATACTGTTAATACTGTTTTAATATTAATACTGTTCTTTTTAGCCTCATTCCCTATTTAATATAATCATAAATAATTTTAAATTACATTATATCTAAAGTAACTGTTTCATCCTTCATTTGATAATATCTGTATCCATTCACAAAATCAGTAGTGTGGATTCGTTATTTATCTTAAAACCAAGAGCACCTGGTCAAGTTTTTATTTAAATTACACTTACTTTATCAACTATACTGCCAAACATGCAACTTTTTTTATTTCATGTATGTATAGTGTCATATTCTGTTTTATAAGATGTTTAGTAAAGTTGGTATACTGCACAGGATCTACTTTTATGTGTAAGGTCCCATTCACAATGAACTGTCCACTTTAAGATTTTACATTTAAATAACTTGCATTTTAATTTACACACTTTCAAAACAAATGTGCCATTAGCATGCTTTTGTAAAATATAAAATGTATTAAGATAACTTCTAAAATCTTCATGGTATTCAACCTTTTCATAAGGTTAATTAATATGTAGAAAAAGAAATGTGACAAGAGTTTAAGGTATTTTAGAGGTATAATTCCTGTATTTAAGAAGAA